>JAVFBZ010058451.1:0-27410 GCA_032466195.1 Katharina tunicata | reverse complement strand
ACGTTGAACACTGTTTAATAGTTGTGTATTTTCTTCAAAACTCAATTCAATAGAACCAAATAATAATAGATTACAAAACGATACATAAATAAGATTATTGATAAAAACATTGACCAGGCGCAAATCTCCAACTACAGTTATTTAAAATATGTGTAAAGATTGCAATGGCTAATACAACACAGAAGGAATTGATTTGTAGAACAGCATGTACATACTTAAAAAGGATAAGAGCTTACATAATAGCAAACGTTCTGTCCATTAAACACAGGAAACGGACGTGAGTACACAAACTAAATAGTAGCCTTCACAAGATTTTTTGCAAAATTAAACTATATCAAAACTACTTGAACCGGCATTGGCTGCGACGCAATCGGAAACATTTGACTGCGTTTCTTTCGCATAATTTTTGCAGGTATTTCAGACCATTGCATTATTTTTTATCTGATTTGTTCATTATTTTCCTGTAGTTATTCGTATGTTTCATATACATTTTTAACAGAACGATTCAACGCTAGTGCAGGTAGACATCATGCATACTCGTTCTAGGGGAGATAACTTCCACTAACCCACTCCTACTGCTGCTAACCTACCTTGAATACATTGCATCTTTTAAACTGTTTAGTTTAGGTTCTCAAATTTAAAATCTTAGCTTTTTGGTGTTACAAATTGGTATTTTGATTTTAGAAGTTTTTTGTCTGTATTTTTGTAATATCGAGATTGTCGTATTTTTATCTCAGAGAAATGACTAATCATTATACAAGTCTTGAAACAGTTCAACAAAAAAAATTGTTGGACCTTTTCTTGGCTTCGAATTCCGCAAGTTAACCCCATTGTTTTGAATAAAAATCGTCAAAGACTTAGAGAAATATCGGTTATAGGCGTATATACCATCAATGATAAACGGTTTAAATATTTCCTTCTGTCCGAATACACGTGGAAACCAGACCACTGGAGAAATATTAGTTTGTTTGATTGGGGTTTTACGCCGTACTCACTTATATGACGGCGTGTCTGCCCAATCGGTGACGGAAACCACTTTAAACGATGCTGCCAGCATACAAGACAGGACAAAACATTTACATAACATTTACAAAACAGGACACCACAACAAATCGGCATGCTGTGAAGAAGAATAATAGTAGAATAATAGTCGAATAATGGTAGAATAAATATTAGAAATATTAATACTAATTAGATGCCTGTCCATAATAATGACACAACATACAACTTTAACTTTGTTGCCTTTTTAAATAACTCATAAATCAAAAACTGCTTCCATAACTTGCACATTTTTATTACCTTTCTGGAGTCATCAAAAAGACTGTAAATGAAGGGGAGGCTACTCTAGCCACCAACGGAAATATAAGAACCATGAGAGTTACTTCCCCTGCATTAGAATTTTGAGTACACACGGAAATCTTCGAATGTACAGAACACACCACGCGCCAATAACGAGAATCGCGTGAGGTTTCGCCGTTTGGTTTTGAGTATTGTCCGCAAATTGAAATGGAGTAAAAAAAAAAAGTGTTCTGACCTTCTTTTTTTCTCCACCGATTAAAACTTAAATGTAATAAACATCAACGCTTACAATATATCAGTTAACTCATCTTCCGTTTTCAATGTTGTTTCGATTCTGCTTCGTGTTTGTAAAATAATTTGTGGCTAATCCGGTGAACTCGAACTCAAATTATTTTACTTTCGTTGCAAAACTTTGTATATGTAGGACTACTCAATTGGGCCGGACAATGCACTATACTTCAGAAGTATTTTATTTTCCTTAAGAAGGTGCCATTTTAGCAAGTATTAAGTGCTAAGGTCGTTCATTGTATCTATTCTTTTTTTGTAAAATCAGACAATGCCATTTAAATAGTTGTGCATATTGGACAGTACTTATTCAGTCATGGCAATACATATATCACGCTCAATGGGACGGTGACGTTGGAAAGAAATGGCTTTTAGACTAACCACTTATTTTTAAATGATAAAGTCAGTGCGCTATGTTGACAAATATTTTTCTTTTATTGAAACTGTTTCATTTTTAAGAACTGTGCATATTGGATATGGTATATAGCATTTGTTTGTCTTTTTAATAATAGTAGTGCGTACTGTATGTACTGTGGAGGCGACAGTGTAGGGGGTAATCGGGAAAAAAATTTCTAAGGAAATTAATTTTAAACGGCTTATTGATCTGGACGGTATTTCTGTTTGTTTGCATGGAATTTACTTTTATGCAATACTTATTATGAAGACCACAACAATGCCGCCTTTTTCTGGCAATGGCATCGTTGGGATTGGTTGATTGATTGATTGGTTTGTGTTTAACGCCATACCCAAGGTTATTTAACTTATATACAGACAGCGTGAAATTACTGCCCTTAGATAGAGGGCGACATCGTTAGGTAAGTTACTTATACCGAAATGGGTCGCTTATACACCTTCGGGATTTCGACTGCATGGATATGCAATAATGGATTTTTCTTATAGGCAAATTTCTCTTCCATGGATCAACCACTCGAAAGAAAACGTTACAAATTCTAGACGTATACACCATACAGCACATCTATGCCAGTGGATAAAATGTCGAATAAACGTCCCACAACAGGTGGCTCAGACTGTTTAACAAACTATTACACAGGCATTTTACAAACGGTTAAGCGACTAGTTTAAAACAGTGGAATATATAGTTTACATGAAGCAACAGAGAAAGGTCACACACGATGGATCAATCGCAATGCCAGTGTCTATAGTGAAAAACCGAGAGAATACATCGTATAAAGCAGCCGCGAGCTCAACAATTGTTTAAACCAAAAAGGACACACGGCAAAAGACACAGTATAATTAACATAAATGATTGCAAAAAGTAACTTGATTTGAAGTATTTTGAGAAATGCGTTCTCATGTTGGCATTTGTGTTTGGGTATGAAATAGACGATTGTTTTAACGATTTATATCATTTTTGTTTTCACTTGAGTGCAGATACCGTGGCGCATGCTCATTCCGTCTCTGCAAGAGGTCGTCGCTACAGTATTATCGGGTTGGTGTCACATCTGGTGTCTTGAAGTCGCTTTGTGATAAGGCATAAGTGACTTTGAAACAATAAATTGATAGGTATATCATACAACATCAAGAAACACAAACATATTTGACAGCACATCAATATAGAGACAAATGTCAAGAGAGGGATTCTATAGAATTAAAAGCATTAGATTTATTTGATACAGATTTATTATACTTCCAAACTGTGTCACAATTTGGCCATTTGTAAAAAAAACGATCCGTTGATTCACTTCGGTGATGGATCTTGTATGTTAAAACAAGGCATTTGTTAATAAAGCTGTGAACGCCAAAGCGAGGCCGCTGACCCTTGACCTTGTCAATCGACTTGTGTGGCAATTTCACCTCTTTCGTGTGACTTGATTGGTCGGTTCGGTCTATATGCAGAGTTCTGTATTGTTCTTAAGCTATCATAAGCTACTAATAAATCTACTTTATTTCTTACTTTTGTTGCTGCTAGCAGCACTATTCCATTTTTATTAGCATCGAATATACTCGATGTCATTGTGGATATGTTTATCTGCATGTGACTAAGCCTGTATTCGCAGCGCAAAATATTGCGCAACTGGCTATTCGTTACACAAAAGCCATAAATCGAAAGGGCACGGAAGCTACCGGAGACAGGCGATGTGTAGCAAGGATTATATATTTTGTGAATACTCGGTTGTAAAGACATCCTACTTGCCAAATATTAAAGTATGTAATATTTTAAGAAATAAGACATTTCTCTGTATATCAGATGACCTTCAAGTAATTTAATTTTAAAGTTAATGTATATAGGAGAAGACTAGTCTTTACACACATATTCATAGTTTGAATATTATTGGAGTTACCGGCCAAATGGTTCGGCACCAGATCCTTCAGAGGTTAATAAATAAATAAATGCTGGGTCAGAGTTTTAAATGTAAGATGTTACTCTGTGAAATGTGAATGCCATTTATATTGCTCTCATGAATGGTGGAAGTGATAAATGACCCGGGAGACACAAAGCGAGACTCGGGAGACAAGAAGCGTAACTCGGGAGACACGAAGCGAGAATCAGGAGACACGAAGCGTGACTCGGGAGACACGGAGCGAGACTCGGGAGACACGAAGCAAGACTCGGGAGACACTAAGCGAGACTCGGGAGACACGAAGCGAGACTCGGGAGACACGAAGCGAGCAGGGTGTTATCACTTCTACCATTCACTAGGGCAATAAAATGTTAGCAAACTTTACTGAGCAATATTCATTGTATTTTTTATATCCTGGGAAATTTATTAATCACGAAAGATTTCGTAATTTTCTATTTTAAAAAAATCAAACTAGGCTTGTTCGGATTAGCGTTATTAACACGTTATTCCAAACATGTGAGAATGCTTGAAGTCAAATGATGTCATCTTTTGTTGCATGGTGAATTGAAACCCGTCTTTATGCAACGTCATAATAGAAACGAAGGCAGTTCATGCAAAATAGTTGCATGAACTGTAACTGTATCATCGAAGTGTGACACAGCGAAACGGCAGCGAAATATTGATATTTTAAATGACTGTTTGATTGATTGGAGTGTTGCGCCGTAGGCCTACCTAAGGTTATTTCACTCATGGCCATCTCAATCCGTGAAGGAAACCACCCTTAACAACGCTGGCAACACAGATGGCACTACAAGGCCTTAATAGGACGAAAGCAGGACATCACAACGAAATGGCTTCATGATGCCACTGATAGCTCGTATAGCACCAAGGCTGCCACCCAACCACCCGCCAGCCTAAAAATGAAGAAAACCCTTAATTCACTAAAATGACAGTAATACAATAAGGTTATCTAATATCGATCATACCTGAGTTTTGACCACCATCTCGCCTCATTTTCTCTACTCCTACAACCTGTCTCATAAGGTAAGAAGTAATTCCAATTTTGTCATTCTTGAAGAAGATGAAGATCTTGGGTTGTTAAAGTTTAAACTCGTTTCGGTAAGCACACAAGAAATGCTATCCATACGAGCCGGAGGTGTAAATATCTTACAATATAACTATATTCTTGCCATACACTGTACTGAAACGACGTAATGCCAGTCGCACAGGTCCCTTACACAAATGCGCTGTGCAAATAAAGGGGCATAACTCTTATAAACCGTTTACGACAAAGATAGTCGCCAGTAGACCTACCGAGTGTTATCGATCCTAATTTGTTTGCGCTTTACGGACATTTTCGTGTGGGGAGCATTTGAAACAATGGCAAGTATCTCTAAACAATTCGAAAGATAAGAACTTGAGGAAAATTCAGATTTTTCACGTCCGATTTGTTTGCGCTTTCTATAAACCAGATGAAAGATTCATTGGATGGACTTTGTTATGTACGCGGAGTACAAAGCTTCAACCGTGGCGCAGAAATAAATTACATCGCGCTTTTGTGCCCGAAAGTACTTGTCTTTGTTTTTGTATCGACAGCTTTGTTCTCGTAAAGCCGGTAGTACATGACAGTGAATATACTTGGGCAATTAAGCTCGGCGCGTCTTGGCCGAGATCAACCAGCAGTCAAAGGCATGATTATTGGTGAACAAATGCGATAGAACCCACGTCAATTGGATTGTAATTAGTCCTACAGAGTCGATAGTTGACAAAAGGATTCGCGGCACTTGAGAGCAGGCAATAGCCATAACGACAGAAGTGTCCTTTCTAAAATTTAGACAAAACAAAAAAAAAATGAAGGGGGATTTGGAACGATTCAGTTTCGTTTATTAATACAAGCTCTGTGAATTACAGAAATTGAGTACGAGAGGTTTGTTTGTTTGTTTGATTAGCGTTTAACGTCGTACTCAAGAGTATTTCACCTATAGGACGACTTATTAATGTGCGTTGCCGGTGTATGGTGGAAAACCGGGAAGAAAACTCGTAAAAAACCACCCCGCGAACTCCGCAGCCACCGGAAAACTTCACTCGTATACCTAAGATCCACATGGGGGATCGAACCTATTCCAGGTGCAGTGGAGAGGACTCCGTAGTCCAACGCTCAACCACGGAGCCAGAGTACGAAAGGATGTTTGGCAGCTTTTGTGGGAATTTATAGGGAAATACAAGGTTGATTGATTAGGGTTTTACGCCGTGCCTAAGTTTATTTAATTTATATGACGCATGCAAATCGGCTTCCTGACGACCCTTTGCTCAGAGAACACCAGGGCATATACAAGGAGTGGACCTTTATTTTTGCAGTAGGAGGGTGGGGGACTATTGACTTTTTCGTTAAATACTTAACTTCAATTCAATTTTCACGAAACTATAAAGAAAGACTTAATTGTTAAGTTTTTATCTGTTTATCTTTTTTTTCATATGTTGAATTTTTAAATTATAGGCGTACTCAAGGGTATTTCCCTTATTTGACAAATTGAAACAACTGACAAAAAATCAGTTTAAAACGAGCGAACTTCACTTGCATAACTGATTTATATCAAAGCTGCAAACTTTATGTAGAATGTTTTTTTTTTAAATTGGTGAAATAATTCCGATCAAAATATAACGGTTTTTTCGTACAATCAAATGACGTCTACATTTCATCTGCATAAGTACTGGATGCAAATGATACGAAATGAGGTATGTATCATTTCGTTTCATTTGTATCCAGTACTAATGCAGATGAAATTTGTCAGGATTCAAACACGCCCGGGATCTACGTAGAATAATCTGTGTGGTTTGAATCTAAGCTCATATAACCGCGACTGTTAAATGTAACTTTTTTACTTTATACATCCAGAAAATCAAAGGATCGTATCAATCAATGATTGATTTATTGATCGATTGAATGCTGTCTCAACTGAACATCGATCACATTATGTTCTTTTCTAGTGCTGTGACGTATTTCGCTTTTATGACTTAGCTTAAATATCGGGACCGAAGTTACCCAATCTTTCCCTCCACCTAAGTGATGGTACACTGGCGCCTGATCAATTTGTCGATGTTCTGGCAGTTTATGCTAAATGTCAAGCCAGAAAGAGAATACACCTGGTTTTTTTTTTCAGTATTGTGACTCAAGGATGTATCGAAAGGGTCACAGAGCTAAAATGTTCTGACGTGACTCGTGGAATCAACTTAAAAGAGTATAAAGAGTTGAGATAATAAAATAAGCGCTTAGACAAAATCTTAACGGTTCTGTTCTCTTTTCCTGTCATCTATAGCCACCTCTAGCATTGCTTTTAACGTAACTTAGAAAACGAATAACCCGCTTAAATCGTCGTAAATACATTGATTGATTTGTTGGATGGTTGATTGATTGATTGATGTATGCGCCCTACACAGGGGTATTTCACTTATATGGCGGCGGTTTATTTAAACAAAAAATAATCACACCAACAGAACACAAAATGTGTCTTGGAAAGGTAGCATTACTCCAGTGCTAGGTATGACTGCATGAATGAAGGTTAACAGAAATACTGCCCTTAGCCAAGGCACTTACTAAAGTGAACAGTCTGCACCGTTGGCCCATTATTGACAACACAATGTTAACGTCTTTGGTATTACACTTAAGGGTTAAGCTCTAAAGGGTATTTAACTCAAGCGGCATTGCGTTGCCCGTGTATGATGGAAAACCGTGAAGAAACCTCGTGAGCCACCTCCGGGATCGCCAAAGGCACCAGAATACTACCCCTATCTACTTAAGGTCGACAGGGGGATTCGAACCTACAGCGTGTAAAGTTTAGGTGACTCCGCTACCCAGCGCTCAAACCAACTGAGCAACGTCGCAGCACCTTAGCAAAAATTGCTATATACGTATCCCCTATGCAGTGTCCCTGGCTTAAGGATAAGAGGTTGTTAACTATTATAAGTGTCCGTCCTAGCCATGAGAAACTTGGCAGCATTTGATTGGAGGACAAGAAATGACATTTCAATAGTTCTTGGCGGCCACAAGGGCGCTAAGCAGTTTCACAGGCCGTTTCTGTGTCTGGTCGGCTCTGTTTACATACCACTTAAAAACGGTACATCAAGCGTTATTATAGTCTTCTTATGTAAGGGTAATGTTTGAAAAGTATGTTGTTAGTTGTTCAAAATAAATACAGGAACTTGTGCGTGCCTGAAGGAAAGCACTGAATCAAACCTTTTTGTCAAAAAGAAATAGAGAGAGAGAAAGAAATAACGATCCAGTTAAAAAACAGAAAACGCTATGCACTTCACAAGGTCACGATATCATTTCATCTACGATTTAAGAATAAGATCTTATTTATGAAATGTGTTCAGGAGTAATAAATTTACTAGATGATACTCAGGATAAACAATTCTGTTAAAACATGAACAAAATAGATTTGATTTTTTTTGTTCTCCAGAATCATATTATTATCGTTAACCTGTACAGTATATTGACACCACAGATCAACACATCACCGACTGGAAAACGGCGTTAACCTGTATACAGATGATACACGCTTGGCTGCATGCTTATCTTTCAGTTAAATGCATTTCATTGCAGGGAAAAAAATCGATATTGCAATTCAAATTAACCAATAGTATTAGTGCTACTCTATATAGGTGTTAGTGTTGGCAACATAATTCATAAGTTAGGAAGTAAACGACCTGTCATATGAAACGCGCGAAAGTCCGAATCTAATATGTACGGAAGCCCAGACTAACTAACTGCATTTCTAAGCACGATTTGTAATATATCTTCGTGAGTTCACGGTCATTATGGCTTTGCTAGATCTCTCATACCTAGGGGGATTCGTATCGACTGGGATACCTAGTTTGTTAGTTTTTCTGTTATGTTTCTTTTCCTTTTATTTTCCTTGTTTTAGTATCAGGTTAATACGCCGTGCTCAATGATATTTCACGTATGTGATGGCGCTGTATTCCAAAAGTAGACAGCGACGCAACTATAAAATGTGTGGTCACTTCAGTCTTTCTGCTGTTGGAATGATTATGGTCCTCCGGTGCTATGTATGACAGCATGAATATAGTCTGGAAACATACTGCCCTTAGCCGAAGGGTCAGTCCTGTTTAACTAGCATATTATACCTATCTACGTGTTATCCACTCGGAAGTCATTGAATGTACTGCCCACATCATCTCGGACGTGATACGATCATCTTGAATTTGGACAGAACTTTTTCACAGCCTGTGTCAAACTTCCAATGTAGGCAGATTCCACAATTCCTATTTGCTTTACATACAGAACATAATTAAAAAATTGTGCTTCTAACGTCATAATTGCATATTATGCAATTTACTCAATAACCCCATGTTTGCCTAAGCGTTTATTTTCCATACGGCGGTAAATAGACTTCCGGCGAACAACATGTAAGGTTTTGAGGCATATTCATACACCCATCAAGGCCGAGCTTAGTGATGGCAGCGAAATAACGAGAAATCACGCGAGGTTTTGACGTTTTATGAGCGAAACGGTGCCATTAATCATATTTATCCAACACAACTATAGTTATATAAAGTGTGACGTTACATTTAATACGTTTAATTTTTCTAAATGAGTAAATTCAGAGGATACAGCTGGACACACCGCCGTCATACGAGTTAAATATTGTTGAATGCAAGGCTTAACACAAATGATTAAACAAATCTATTTCCAAACGACAACAAAAGAAAAACAAAAACCCATGACAATTTCTACCTCGGTACATACTTTGGATTGTAAAGTGCAAAATAAAACCCGTCCCATTTTACCACATTTAGGTCAAGAATGCTAAGTATGTTAGATGCCCTATATACCGTTAGCTCAAAGATAGAAAAGTACGGTTTAATTTCGCGTGTTTAAAGCTCCCACGCAGCAGATATTGATACATAACATCTACTACGGATCAGTTTAGCTAAACTACGCTCCTACGCAGTGGATATTGATACATAACATCTATTACAGACCAGTATAGCTAACTACGCTCCTCCGCAGCGGCTATTGATACATAACATCCACTACAGACCAGTTAAGCTAACTAAGCTCCTCCGCAGCGGCTATTGATACATAACATCTACTATAGACCAGTATAGCTAACAACGCTCCTACGCAGTGGATATTGATACATAACATCTATTATAGACCAGTATAGCTAAATGCGCTCCTCCGCTGCGGCTATTGATATATAACATCCACTACACACCAGTATAGCTAACTACGCTCCTCCGCAGCGGCTATTGATACATAACATCTACTACAGACCAGTACAGCTAACTACGCTCCTCCGCAGCGGCTATATTGATACATAACATATACTACAGGCCAGTATGGCTAACTACGCTCATACGCAACGAATATTGATACAAAACATCTACCACAGACCAGTACAGCTAACTATGCTTCTACGCAGTGGATATTGATACATAACATCTACTACGGCCAGTATAACTAAATACGCTCCTCCGCAGTGGCTATTGATACATACCATCTACTACAGACCAGTTTACCTGACTACGCTCCTAAGCAACGAATATTGATATATAACATCTACTACAGACCAGTATAGCTAACTACGCTTCTACGCAGTGGATATTGATACATAACATCTATTACAGACCAGTACAGCTAACTACGCTCCTACGATTGATACATAACATCTATTACAGACCAGTACAGCTAACTACGCTCCTACGATTGATACATAACATCTACTACAGACTAGTATAGCTGGTACGTAAGAGCGTAAGAACTAACAGTCGTAACTTTGCCAGTACAGATCAGCAACTTATTTGCGGAGCAAATTTTTTGCCATTAATTGGTTCAAGGGTAGGTGTTTTAAGATATCGACATAATTATGTACATGTAAACAGATTATAGTTAGTATTTCACAATTTTCATCATATGTTCGTATAACGCAAAGAAACAAAATTCCCACGATTCAAGTTTGTCTCCGCGAAAAACAGAAACTGTGCGTGAAATAAATTACCAAACCATAACGAATAAGCCCTATAGTGATGGAGTCCGTCTATCTCTTAACACTCTACCTCTTAATGAATTGTTTTCTCCTGTTTTTGTTTCTTTCTTATTTCAGATCGACTAAGTGCAGTAAGAACAATACGTTGCCTTTATTTTAAATCCTTTTATTAGCCAGTAAAACTCTTACTTTCGGTTCCTGATGGATTACCATTGGCTGACTTGTCGTCGCTTTACGAAATCGACTATCTTTCATATGCTTTAAAGAAGAAGACTTTCGATTGTCGCAATAGGTCAACGGGTTTGACCTCAATAGGTCATTGAGGCGCAACTCGCGCGGCACTTACTGAAAAAGTATGTATGTTTTTTGGAGGTCAATCTCAACGGATTTCTAAGTAATAAACTTAACATTGAATATACCTTATTTGATGATATCCTATTGCTACGTCTGCAGCTTACATAACGCTTCATTACTTAGAAACTGTCTTGGACTTAACATATATAAGAGGTGTGCGTGAATGATCAACATTTTCAAATATGAGTACTTTTCGAAAGCTGTCCACAAGCATGAACTGACCAAGACGATAATTAACGATTTTGTAGATCTTTAAAGCTAAATTGGATAAAAAAAAATTTAGAGGTTACTTACGCGATTGTAATGTTATCCCCAACAGCAGACAAGGAGTATTATCCGAGGTGTATGGGAATAGCACCTGCCTTGTTCAGTTGTTTAAGTGAATCCGTTTGTATCCGGTGTAATAATCCAATTTATTTATGAAGTAGAGAACAGCTGGTATTCCTTTTAGTTTTCTGCAATAATTCCATTTGCTTGATAAACTGCAGGAACTGGGGGTGTTAAGGGGCATCCAGGTCAGCACTAGTTTGGTTTTGAAGTAATCCAGTTCTGCCTTAACTTCAAATTTGTTACATTGATAAGGAAATAATCCAGGTTTGTAACTGAACTTCCAGCTACCGTCTGTAACTGAACTTCCATTTGTAACCTTGAAATACAATCCCATCACAACTCCATTGGTGTCACTGTAATAAGCCATTTGGTTTACAAATTAGACGACAAGTTGGTATCTGGCACCGTTTATCTTCCCATTTAGCTTTCTTATGTATTCTAACATGACATATGCACTGGACGAATGACTAGAGCTTTGCGCCAATTCTGGCAATCTAATACACAATTTAATTTCATTGAAATTTCTGGTATAATCCAATATGGTTGGTGAATTTGTTCCCATTATAGGCTATTTTTCAATAATGAGAGTAATAGTCTAGATTCTTGCAAGAATTCGAACCATTCATTGTTTTGACTATTGTTGTAACACAAACTTTTGCAAAAAAATAACTTGAATCCAAATGACCCAATTGTGAGAATTTATACTCTAGCAAAATATTGTAGAGATGATCCACTCCTTGTGGTAGAATTTCTCAAAGAAGACTGTTTCATTTACTATGAACGGAGGTCCATATTCATTAATCCTTTTACTTGATGACAAAAAAATTCAGAGAACGCTCGTATATCTTTAACACTTTTTGTCCAGACATTTAATCAGCATGGAAAACATCCAGGCAATTTTGATGGTATTTATGTGGGGAAGAATACCAGATATTTTCAGTATTCCTCCACGATTCTGTTTGGATGACATTGCCGCGATTAAGTATACCACCCCACCAGACATTTGCAATAATCCTCGATGATTTCCAGGTAGATGGTATTGGCGTGATTAAGAATATACCATGCCTCTGAGCTTAAGTAATACTCCAGTAGCAGCTTCAGTTTGAGGGTTGTTACGTGACGGAATACATCACCTCTTCATATAGATGAGTTGTGACAAACAACTGGCTAACAACTTTGAACAGTAAGTTAACTGGCAACTCACTGTATTTCATTTTACAATCGAATCATACGTTCTGCATCTTGGTATATTCCGGTACAGATCATGAAATAAGACAGGCACCTAGATATTCCCGGATAAATCAAACGATAAGGTTTCTTATACATGTTCCTCGTTGTATCAGTGCACAGAAAAGTTTTAAACTCCCAGAGGGTTAATCCGCTGGTATTGGAAACTCCACAATGCATCTAACACATCCTTGGCAACGGGAGCCAGAGATCAGCCAAGTTAAACTAGTAATGTCAAAAGCTACTCTTTTTGATATCCGTTTGGTAGCAGCTATCGCCAATTACAAGCTATGTAGGTCTCTACTTTCTATGTCAATGGTGTTTGAATATGCAATATTAGTTCCATAACCTTGCAGAACATTGAACAAAATAAAACCTCCTTTTCCCAGAACCATGTTTGTGGACATCACAATTAGCAGCGATGAAAGCTATTAGGGGGAGGTTTGCAGTTCCGTAATTACCCTCCGAGGGTCAAGTGATCGCGCAGACTTTGGCTTCCGAAAGGCCCCTTTTGACTGGCGTTTGATCACGGACGCATCTGTCAAATCCAGAAAGGACGGAGCGTCTCAGGCAGGCGGCGAGCGGGGACAGGTTTTACGTGTTATGGGAAAATTTCACCAAATAGCGTTTGCTATGACTTTATCGATAAGTGAGTGGTGGCTGCCATAAAGGATTCAGTCAGGCAATGGTCTCGGCAAGGAAACACTAGCCAGCCCATCCATCAATCAATTTAATAACAATAAAGCGTTAAGACTCAGGTTATTCCCCTTGATATACCCGATGCCTCTTAACAGGTGGGGCGTTACGTAATCAGCGCCCCCTTTCGCCGAAGCATATGTCACTTTTGGCTCTCCTAACATCTCATGCAGACATTTTCGTCCCCTGTAACAAAAAATGTATTACAGAGCATTAATACAGGTAATATAGCAGATAGAGCATTATATGTGTATATATAGTCCTAAAAACTTCGACAAAGCCATCAAGTAACTCGAACAAAATCACGTATGGCAAGCTAACAGCTTTAAAATTTTACCAAAACTCCAAAAACATAAATCGTAATCGTAGGCAGTTTCTTAATCTGAAAAATTACTCTTCATGTTACTTTCCGTCTAATTCTTTCGTTCTCAAAAGACAACTCCTAAAGGCACGACCCAATTAACCTTGCAGCAGTCCGTTGTCATTTTTACGACTAAAACAATTCAACGCAACAATATTCATGGAATTAAAACGTGACTGTGCGATACCCTACGTATAAACATCACGCACGTTGGGCTTAACGAGACGTTTCAGGACGAGACTCGGCCAATATTACACGAGCGCTGTTCATTCATTGCGTCTGGATTACGAACAAAGGCAGCAATTAAAGCCACTTGTTGTGAAATTCAAAGGTATTACGCGGCATATTGAAATTAACTCTGAAAAGATCGTTTATTCCTTACTTCAGCTTCCCTCAATAGCCACTCAGGGCGTATGTGAAAGATAATTAACCTGTGAATGTATAGAACGATTGTCCATGGAAAATATACTGAATGACAAAGCAAGACGTTCTTTGAAATTAAGGATGTAGAATATAGAATTTTTTATTGAAAGGCTTGAGAAGTTTTAAAAGCTGATATTAATCCAGAACAAACGTTTAAATTCGTTTGTTTGATTAGGATTTTAAGCAGTACTTAAGATTATTTCGCTCATGTGACGGCTTACCAGATCAATATGTGAAAGAAAACATACAACACCGCAGTACATGTACAGGACGAAACACAGGACACCACAACAAATCGGCTTCCTGATGCCCCTTAGCTCAGAGAGTACGAGGGCACAAGGGGGTCCCGCCCAACCGTCCGATCATACATGTGAGAAAATATACAGGTTTTGAACTGATTTTGATTTTGTTATGCTCGAGATATAATGATAATAAATGTACCTTTATAATCAGAAGGATCGTTCATCGTTTTTCAGCATATTTTCCGCCGATGACTTCGTTCAATACAACAGCGTACATTACACTATAAATACAGGGTAGCCAAGCTGTTTCTATTACTATTCACTATTTTGATACTCTACCGAAGTGCAACAACAACAAAACTGACACAACAGTGGCTGTAGTTTTCTGGAGTGAAAACATGAAATCCTGACAAGTTTTTACTATTATCCCGACAGCTTTTCCTACAGAGCAAAGCGATTTCGTGACTGGATTTAATCCCCTATTCTGGGACACCATTCTAAATAAGTTAAGTGACTTAATAAATTAAAAATAGATCTTATTTACAAAGCTTTAATGGCTGTAGCTAATTTAACACATTATTTTCTTCCATTTGTACTATAAAAAAGAAAGGTCACTGACCCAATTCTAATAAACGTCAATAAAGTTTTGTTTATACTAATTTCACTACACCACTAATGCAGTTTCCAATTGTTTCTCGGTAACAAAGAAAGCCCGTCTTCGAACAAAGTTGATACCGAGTTCAGAGTTTCTCAGATTTTAAATAGAAGTATTAATCTTTGAAGTAGGCCTATAAGAAACTCGCCAGGGTTGAAACGATTACAAATAGCAAAAACGTGTTTTTTTTTTTATGTTTACAGAAAACGTGCCGATAGCATCAATCGTAACATTCATTTTATGTCCCAAAAATCTAACACGACAATGCACTACATTCAAGTCGAAAAACAAATTTACAGATATTTGAAGTATATGTCCGAATGAAAAAGGACAATCAAGTGTTACAAAAAACAAGCACAGAAATACTACCACATCTAAAAGCGAGAGGAAATACAAAAGCTTTACCATCTGTTGCATTAAAATCCAGTCAATTAAAAAAACAGCAGATCTCTCGGTTTCTATGCGTCTTTACCGCTGTATACTTCTGGTTGTTTCACTCATATGACGGCATTGTATATGACAGAACGGAGGACATGCTGTCAAAATTATGCTTTACTGGGAATTAATGGGAAACGCAAACAAAGATAACATGGACTTATATCCCATAGGATATCGATTACGGCCCGGACACTAACCACTCCGCGCTCTGACTATAAGGGCAGCATGTTACAAGCTTACATTCATGCTGTCATAATTAGCACCGGTGAAACCTTATCTTTCCAACAGAGCTAACACTTAAAGTGGCTTCACATTATTTGGTTGTGTTAGTCGCTTCCTACTGTTGGAATACATCGTCGTCATATAAGCGAAATACCCTTGAACCCGGCGTATAACACTAATTAATCAATCAATCAATCAAGGAACCACTCGGCCGTTACATACGTATAACGCTGTGTATATGTAGATTAAATGATAAGGTACACTCAAATGTCATTGAAAACGAAAGTGGCTGGGTTCATACTAGTGGGATCCGTGACAAGGTTCAACGTGACCTTCAAGTTTCATCACGTTTACATCGTTAACAAACTCTGAAACGACATAGCTGGACAGTGCGAGAGATTAATAAATGAGAGCGCCTGCTCGAGTGACATCACACATACCGGGCCGACCCGGTGAAGGCTGCAGTGACGTTCGCCCACAATACACTAAGACATTCCCGTCATAGCCTTGATGCAGAGGTCTGTACTCGTTGTTGTAATGTTCGTGTGTTACTCCGCTGAAGGAGATAACTTTAGTAATTTCAGGTACTGTACTCAATGTCGTTGCGTCGAACCAAGTAGCCTCTTACGACGTATTTTTTTCATTTAGCAGGTTGGTCACAAACGAGACATGGATTGTTAAGTTAACTGTTTGGTTGAATTCGGGACGTGTCCAGTTTGCTTCGTGCATATATACTGGGCTTAATAATTGATAATGGAATGAATATAAAGCGCCCCGCCCCCACCAAACCGCCTTCTCTAACCCAAAACTACTTATAAATATAGGGAAAAAAAAAGTCAAATTGGTTGCACCTTTGAGACTAACTGTATATATTGTAAGTACATGTACACACAAGCTTTCACTAACAGTAGATGGTAGCAGTTATAAATATAGATATCCAATTCCCATATAGACATTTGGGTTATAAGTTTAAATAGAAAAGTGTCGGATAGCAGTTATGTGTTACTATTTTTCTATAAATGGTGTCACATAAGCCAGTTGGATAAAAATGTGTACATTCGAACGAGAGTTTATCGCGTGCCCGGTCACCTAGATACGGTAACAACTAAGGTTGTATGTAGATCAGATCAAATTATCATTCGCCGGTGTTGTCAGATGTTCACAGGTGAAATATTGAAACCTGACGAATTAAGATGTCTTCTCTGAATAAACTGTAGTAGGCCCGCATACCAACTCTAATATCAGATTTCAATATCCAAATGACAGAAGTATATATAGTGAGAGGGGAATCGGTCGAGCAGCAGCCAATTTTGCAAGACCTGAATGGCAGTTGGCGGTAACTTAAGGTATCCCGGACCCGGTTCTTCAAACACCAGCATTTGAATAATTCACAGATAGCAGCTTAGAGAAAGAACGTCAACAATAATGTTCGCCAATCCAATTTCCTTTATCATGGAAATAAAAACATTGTAAACCAATGTGGGGGACATCATTGAAATATAATATATACATTGAAACTTGCCTAAACCGACACATCAGTATACCGACATTTTGTCTAAACTGACATAGGGCTGGATCCGCTACCTATCTTGTCCGTGTTAAAACCTTGTGTCAATCAATATCTTGGCCAAACCGACCGTTAATCCAGCCCCCTGCCGAGTCGGTATACATAAGTATATATTTAATTACCCTGTTAAAAACCGGCCCAATAATGTTGAATGGCAGGCTGACTGACAGAAGATCACAAGAAATAAAAAATAGACGTAACGTTACGTCAAATTGTTTAATTGACTCGACGCAAGACATCGAATAACACACGATGTGCCATATAAGGCCTAAAGGGCAGCAACAGAATATCTTTCAATCTTACCTGTCAGAAAACAGTATTCCAGGCCTCGGTAATGTGTTTGTAATGATATCATCGCAACGTAGAAAAATTCGAACAGCTGGCCAGCCATTCCAACACGCATTGACAACCATTAGAAACCAAATTGACAAAATTTCAGGAGCAAAATTTAAAAAATCGTTCACAGTGTCTTTGTTCTTGATCCAGCTAAGTTTCATTCGATTCCAGTCAGAGACTACACCGACAAAGCATTTTGAAGACAATATTTTTTAACAATAGCAGCGAACGTGAATTGGCCTTTTGACCCTCCTGTCACTAAGTTTGAGTTACAGGAATGACGCTGTTTTCAGCCACATATACCCCACGGTCTCTTACACAGCCAGAATCGAAGAGTAGCAGAGAAAAACAGCAAAGGTGAAAACAAAACACTCACGTTCGTAGTACAACGATATAAACTGCCGAAATTCACAATGTGGTTCCTAGTATTTAAACCAGAAAACGCAGCCTCGTTGCTAACGGGGGAAGTTTCTAACGAACTAGTCCCGACGGGAACGCCAGACTATGTGCAGTATGCTATGGACTAATCTAGAATTTGTATGTAGCTGGTACCACGAGCCCGTGTATTTTCAAAGCGCATTTGTTGTATTTTGTTGGCTAAGAGCTATTGAATAAATTCACAAAGGACCGAACAGGGTCAAATTCGTCATTGTTGTCGAATGAAAGGCAGTCGTCAGTTCACTGTATAAAAGTTCTTTCGGATCATTCTTCTCGCTTGTAGGACACAACAATGTGCTTTACCGTACCGTATTATGCCTCGCCAAAAACACCACTCGAAAAAGTCAATGCGGAGAGGAGGGCTATTTGGTGACAACAAAAGAACGCAGTTCTAAATATGTTTTACATATTGTTTGCAAAGCTATGGGGAAGTCAATCTGAATGGCGAATGTCAAAGAAGCAAATTACAAATACCAGGCGATTAACTTTGTACGCCTTTTACAAGAAGGCAATCTGACGTCGCGGATTTCTATGCAGTTTTTAAATGCTGAGGCAAATAAACAGAATGAATATAGAAATTATATTTTCAAAGGATATATGAATCGTATAGAATAACATTAAATGGAATCTAATTCATAAAATTATCAAAAGAAAAAAAAGCCATAATGAAACGGGAGTGGGTTTTAACAATCCAAAGAAAGAAAATTCTTATCTAAAATCTCCAGTTTTTTAGAAGGTATTTTACTCGGGTACAGAGAAATAATAGCAGGATACTAGATTGAATAGGTAATAGAGAGAGAGCCTTAATGCAACCGTACAATGGGCAGTCAATAGGCGATCTCTCTTTACCAATAGGGCTACGAATAACCTCTGAATAGAGACTTTAATCGGCGTAGATCGGATTCTATGCCAGGCGTGCAATTGCTGATAAAATTGTAGACGGAGCTTTGAACGGAATCAAAAAGCCTTTGCTATTTCCCTCGAGCTTGAAAGGCGATTCAGAGGTGCATTGTCATCCACTGTAAGTTGACAATTTATGCCCCTACAGTCTGTATTCAGCTAGCTATTGCCGGGTGCAACTTGAAACCGTGGGCTTAGAGAATAAGAACTTTATTTACGTACGGAATTCGGAACGACTATTTCGCGTTATTTAATATGTATGCTACGATAATCAGACCGTTCCTCAAATCAAGTTCAAGTCTAATATTATGTTTGTTGCACTGTGGCTTTACGCTTGACTTAAGGTTTATTCACTCATATGACGGCGTGCTTAGCCTGTAGTTAAAAGAAAACTACATTGGGCGCCAAATCCTGCAACAAAGAGGCTTCAAGATGCCCTTACCTCGGGAGCAAACCTACACAGAAAGCCCCCACCAACAACCAGCAAGATAACATATGGGATATCTGTTTATTGATAGTTTAGTTTATAGTCAATAATTTTTTTTTTTTTTGTTATTCGTCGTACTCAATTTTATTTCGCTTAGTGACTATTTTGCGTTGCCGGTGAATGGTGGAAAACCTCCTAAAAACAACCTGGCGATTTCCGCAGCTACAGAAAACTTCCCTTATATACTTAAGTTCGACAAAGCGATTCGAACTTATACCGGTTAGAGCTAGTAAAGGGGACTCAGCAGTTCAATCATACTTTCAACGTGTATTCGGTATCCTACTTCCTCAGGCTATCGGTCGTACACTGAACAAAGAGCCTGTGTACAAGCTGCGAAACACCGATTGATTGATTGATTGATGTTAAATGCAGCGTTAAGGATTATTTTACTTATATGACGGCGGTGTATTCCTGCAGTAATAGTGACACTCACAACAAAATTACACGTCAAGACCACGCATTGATTAATACATACCTGCCTTAGTCTTGTAGTAAACATACCCACATTTATTGATTGAATGCCAAAAATTGCATAACGATCAAGTAGCATATTTTAGAGGACGCTCTGTCATAAAATGGTACGGTTATGTCGATAAGATCGAAGTGAAACTTGGCATTATTGCTGTCTTTTAGACTATTGCCCATCTTTTGACCAGCCTTGTTTTTGCAACGACGTCATAATTTCTAGATGGCGACGATGTTGTCGCAAATCGGTACACCAAAACACATCGGTTTCCTGATGACCCTTTGCTCAGAGAGGCTCCCACCTAACCACTCGAGTTTTTGTTCAGAAACCTATAAATGTTTCTATGAAAACATTTTGACTGGCAATAAAGCCATGTTCTTGTTACATTAGCTCCTGCCTGATACGCATAACACGAAAGATAGAAAATTAAAACATAAGTAAATGGATTCCTCTGACACAAAAGTAGACCACCGATCTTCAGATTTATTTCTGGGTAGCGTATCGTTATTCAGCAGGAAATAAACTGGATTGCAAGAAATTAAAATAGACTGTAGCAATATATAAAAATGTAATTGCATTAAAGCCATCATAGTAGTATAAAAAGTGAACAAAGACAATAAACGCCTTAACAACAGCCCTAAATAGGCATTCACATTGAAAAAGAAATAGGCACAGATATACAATGAAGTGTGTAGAATTAAGCTTCAACCAGTCCGTTGTGTTGTTCTTTGTGTAAGATGTCACGAAACCCAATAATGCAGATTTTTCTTTTTCTTAGACTGATTAAAAACGATAAAAGGCACAAAAAGTAGCATTTGCGATCGTTCAACCAAATGGAGTTGCGATCATTGTCTAATCAGATATACACCTAATTGTTTGATCGACACATAACGCCGCAATCAAGGGAATTCACGAACCCAGATGGTTAGCAGTCACCAGAAAATCCCCTCATTCCTGTGATCGACAGATGTGCTTGCACCTGAAAGGGGTTCAGATGTCAAGAGCGAAGTCATCAAAGCCATGGGTGAACCACAGACAAGTTGATCAGGTTTTCAATTAATGACTAAAATTCAACATGTGTCAAGTATCGCTTAAACAAACGGTAAGAAGCAATACACACAAATGCAACATTTTCGAAACGGTTTCCATGGATACCCAGGGTTATCAAAAGAAACAATTTTTTTCTGGGTTTTTGGCTGGTGGTTAGTTGGGAGCCCCCTGTGCCCTGGTCGTCTTTGCGCTAAGGAGCATCAGGTAGCCGATTTGCTGTTCCTGTGGTGTCTTGTGTTTCGTTCCGCAAATGTATCATGTTGTCCCCGGTCAGTTTCGAGGAATTTCCCCATAAGATAAATTCGGAGCATTAAACTCTCATGAAATGCTCTTGAGTGCTACGTTAAACATCAGTCAAATATATATCCTTCTATATTGATCCAGGCAGGCAATCGGCGCTTAGATAATGGTATCCTCACAAATTCGGCAAACTTAAAGTCTCAAACGCAACAAAAATTAGGTTTTCAACAAATTCTGATTGCCCCGATTTGAACAAGTTTTAAAGCTATAGTTCATCAATTGAAAGGGTGACTTTGAAATAAAAGCAAGTTGATTTGGTTCTTGTTATTATAAATCATTCACTTAAACTACAATCTAGGGATGGAAGTCACGGAAAGTCTCTTCTTTAAAAAATATCTGTAAATCATGTGATTCTGTGATACCACAAAATACATAACTTTTGGGTGCGCATGTGACTTCACTCTGAACGATCACAGAAGCGTTTATGACGTATCACATTAAGCAAAACGACCGTACTTGCTATCTGCTTTGTGTATTATATGCCTCCTCGCAAGACGTCATACATATAAAAGAATCTATTTGTTTATTTGATTGGTGTTTAACGGCGTACTTAAGAGTATAACTCATATAACGACTCGGTGTTGTATGGTGCACAACCATCTCGCTAGAAAACCTCCATAATATACCTTAAGTCCAAATAAAGTGGATTCGCACCTATTCCGGGTACAATGAAGGAGAAGATGAACAAAGGAATCCTGGAAACTAAAAACACAATCGGCGACTTTGCTTTGCTGGTGAATGGTGGAAAATCACTCCGTGGAGTCCGCCGCCATCGGAAAATTTCCCTACACACCTGATATACCTGAAGTCCCCAAGGACATTGGAGCCTATTTCGGGTTCAATGAACAAGAGGATGACAAAAGGAATCTTGGTGACTAAAAACACAATAAATCAATACAAATAATTTCCTGCATAGGCCTATTGACAGATATACAAGAATACGTCACTTCTAAAAGCGTCTTCATTCTACGGACAAGAAAGGAAACTAGTCTCTTTTATATTTCTATAGAATTCGGTTCAGTAAACAAAAAGCTTGGTTGAGACAATATAAACAATAGTCGATGTGTATTCCACAAGAATTCAGTTTCAACTTAACGATGAGTCTTAGAAAAGAGAATAAAACTGTTTGTATCAAGTTTCTAGTAACAAAAACTTTGGCTTCGTACAAAGATCATTGTTCCACACAACAAGGAACAATGCCGATTAAAATAACGTCAGGTAGGCTATGTTTTGGATTGTTTGCACGAACAATAAAACTGGTTTACGTAGCTACCAAATTAATATTATTGTCAAACTGTAGACCTGGTATTGAGCGCAATTCACGTTATATGATTTTCAAATTAGTTGACCAAGAATGTTACTCGAGGTGATTTGACTTATATGATGACTTTAAATTACTGACTTTTGATTGAAAGTATAAAAGGCACGCTAATACAACATGTTGCTTACATCACCCTTCGATCTTCGATATTTGTTAATGTGCTCTGTGTCAATAAGGTTTGTTTCTTTACCTTCATACAGCACTAGAGGTTATTCCACTCATATGACTCGAAGTAGCGCAATGGAGTAAGGAATCCGTCGTAAGAGTCACTGACAACAGAGGCAAGACATTCACTGAACGCAAATGTTAAACGCCATGACAAGTCAGCCAACACTAGGGACATTCACTGAACGAAAATACTGGACGCCACAACACGTCTGGCAGTAAACGTGACAGTCACTGTCTCGAGGCTGGATACCACAACGAATCTAACCAGAAACGGGAACATCCACTGGACGCATGGCCAACCAAGCTCCTGGACCAGATTGTAAACGAGTTTATCTGTAAAATTTCTCTGGCAGGACAACTTCACGTTACAAGTTTATTGGTTAAACAATGAGTATAACCTGTGAGCATAACCTTGTGCATAATATACTGTGATTCTGCTTTCACTATAGCTACATTAGGCGCGGTTATGTTATGTAAAAATGAATAATGATAAAAATAAAAGAGTTAAAGATGAGAAGACCTAACATCATCTTAGGTGGGCAAAAACTATTGCTTTAGTAAAGTTCCACACCTTAAACGTAATTCCAGCG
The DNA here is from genome assembly GCA_032466195.1 of Katharina tunicata. Taxonomy (NCBI): domain Eukaryota; kingdom Metazoa; phylum Mollusca; class Polyplacophora; order Chitonida; family Mopaliidae; genus Katharina; species Katharina tunicata. The sequence continues at coordinate 3,942 of JAVFBZ010058451.1, read as the reverse complement.
TATTTGCAATGAGTTTTGTGGGTTGAAATATCGATTTTATGGCCTTTCTTTTAGTCTACATGCCATCGACAGACGATTGTCTAAAAATGGCTCCGGCGCATTTAGTATTTCAAAAGATGAGTCTTATTTCATAAAGTTTATATATTCTGCTTGTGACATAAAATCGTAATCTTGCGGTTTAAATTTGTATTTATGGAAGCAAAGCTGACAAATTCGATATTAGTATCCTATTCCAGTATCCCCATCTATAGCTGGATCTAAATCATTTCTACAGAGGTCCTGCTCAGCACAGCTGAACAATCATCTGCCATTCAGGGGATCTATGTTCCCAAAGTCGGGGAGAAAAATCAATTCATGTCAATAGACAAATTAGGTGCAATGCCGCGTTGTAACATTACAGCCATAAAAATGTGCAGAATTTTGTTTTTACGCAATCTACGTTGTACGTTTCTACGTTGTAGGAAGTCTACATGGCGTTGAAAATATTGCAGCCTAATAGACAGGTAAATAGGAGCTTGACTAGGCCAGAATTCTAATAATTCATAGGCTAAGCGACTTTTTGCGAGTTATGAGGTATGCGCAATTTGAACAATTTGGACAAAACGAACCAGAGGATGTAGTACTATATTAAGTATAATCAATAGCCTACCTTTTCAAAATATTGGTGCAGAAAGAAAGTCATAAATCCACTTCTGTCGGGCTGTTTATGCCCTAAGACTTTTCTTGACATCTTGTTAGACCTTTCGGTAATTCTAAACAGTTTTACCAAATTTGCCAGATCATTACTGTTCTACTTACATTTTGTTCACATAAGGGTATGTGTATTGTAACATACAACATATACAGTCATCTGAACCTAGGGCTTATCGCGTAAATAAAAGACAAAAAGCAATGGCTACATAAGCCGTGTACCTGTCACTTCATAAAATAAAAAAATAAAAAAATAAAAAATTTCTACACCTTGTGAAACGCGAATAGGCTTCTGATATTCCGATCTGCTCTCAAACGATGTTGCAGATATGAAATAATGCTCCTGGTAAAAATTCTGAGATAACCGCTATATATAATAATCACCCAGTTGAAAGACAACGCCTTCGACCTACGCGGATGCAGTTATTTCACTTTTTCAACTTTTCAATAGACAGTTGTCAAGGCTAATCGCTAATTTTATGTTATACTCACAACTTTATTATTTCCTCTTCAATGGCCGTGGATTCTCTATTGATCACCAGACAACACAATTGTGAAGGTCCTAACAAGAGTTTGTCGTCACTTCCCGTTCGCCTAATCCTCCAGACAGACAAGAATGGAAGAGCAGACGACATTTTGTGACTTAGTTGCACTTATGGTTAAGCGCGATCTCGCCCGTGACGGGTTCGTCGGTGCATTTGTTTATGGCAAGTATATTTGACACCTGGCGAACTGTTTGAGGGAATGTCAAGTATTATATACCTTATAGCCTCCCCTATCCTGACCAGGCATTGGATGTAAAAATAAAAGACACTTTTAATTGGTAAACCTAACGGTCTATTTTTTCTTATCAAATAGTGGAATTGTTCTACATATCTCCAGAATTCCAAAAAAAGTGGCATTTTATTCAAACATATTTCGTACAAGAAGTCTTGCCATTTGCCTACTGTGAAACCCCTTTCAGATCTACACTGCTGATTATGGCATTCTGGTTATCATAGATATTCACATTTCAACCGGCTACTTTCGACACACCATTGTAAATAGCTATGCTACTCAGTTAAGCTAATTATTACAGTTTGGCTTAACCGATGAGGCTTGGCTGGGGTATGTCTTCAGCATAAAACAGCGATGTAAGAATACAGTACTTACTCTTAGTCCAAGTTGTTATCCAAAATTCTTAATCCAGCAATGTGAATAAACACAAAGGCGTGAAGAAAGTCGCACGCTGGCAAATGTAAGTATTTTTTCAAATGCACGTAGATTATGTGTCTGTTCAGCTGTATGTAAGCTGTCATTCAAAATATTTGAAAACTCAACAGAGTAGTTTTCAAATCCATTTTCTGCTAAGTTATATGCAAACTGTTCCACAAATAAACTGACACTCGATCCAGCCGTTGTCCACATTTTCCACACCTGCTAAAATGCCACATCAGCTACGTTATCTGTAACCTCTAACTCAAGCAAACCGATTTTAAATCCAGTATTTGTCCACAATCCACGAATTACCTATCAACATATACCACGACCTGTAAGTTGTATGCAACATAGCACTCAAGCAAACTGACACTTAATCAAGAACTTGTCTGAAATCCGTTTTCCTGCAAATACTAGTATATAGTACGTGAGATCGTGTGTTTACAGACTGGGTATGTTCAGTTAAATGCAAACTGTCCTTTTACGCAACTGATAATTCCATCAAGTAGTCCCAGATATAATTCAAGCTAGTATTCCTACGAATTACGCAGGAACTTGTAAACAGGCTGTGAATTAGTTATATTCAGTCTCAGAAACAGACAACTCAATCCAGTAGTCGTCCAAATACATAATCCAGTAAATACTTCAGTGACTGTCACTTTAAACTATTGACAACTTCAATCAGTCTGTATCTAAAATCCATTTTCCTATATGCACATATTGATAAAGCCTTCGTCTGCTCAGCGCTGTCAGCAACTGACAACTTGAACAACTTCATTTTCTCATCCTAAGCATACTATAATAATGCAAATTTTTTTCTCCACTTTTTGTAGTACAAACTGCATCACATACTGCACGTGGGACAGTCAATAGAACAACTCACGCGATGAGATACGCGCAGATACTTATCTGTACAAATCTATAAAAAGTAAACGTATATCAGGAGAGTATAGATCTCTGGGTTGTATTCAGACGCCGGCTCGTCCATACCGAGAATAAAGGATACAGTTCGCACAAGACGTCTTAATTAAGCGTTGAACAATGGCATTGTGCGAGCATACAAAAGACTCGCCTTATATGGTCTCATTGAAAAGGCAGTTTAGTTCTTTGAGTCGTCAGCTTCGTAATAAAAGCGTTTTATCATTCGGTGAAAGCCAGTAATACACAGTATCGCCCACTTTTGTGTTAAACAGTGAGGCGAATTTGAAAAGCATTTATGAAAAGGTCTATGTGTTTTATTTTAAACAAGAGCTTTTTAGTCTATGTATAAATAAAAGCTCTATTTATGCTACTAATCCAGGGCTTTAATAACGTTTAATCGTGTGATATTACACATAAAAACAAGAAATTAGTCATGTTAATTTTTTCTAAATTGTAAGGCATATTCTGCATTAAAGGAGACTCGAATAAAAGCCCCTTCTTCCTCACAATCAAACGGGTTTTGTGTTTCTTTTGAATCTAAAATGTTTGGAAAAATTTATATGAAACCATGTTAATTATACCGACATAGAATGTAATATTTGTGCCTTTATATTGTATGAGTAAGAGAATGTAAACAAAAGAAGGGTTCATTATGTTATGTTATGTTTGTATAATAACACTTGGGACTTCTTTAAAATAAGTCATATCAGTTATAGCGAGTCTTTGTGTCCGACATAGAAAGAAAACACACACAAATATGAACATCGAACCTTTTCGCTAAACATTAGCATATTCAAGTTTGGTCCAGTCGTGTTAGACAGATTGTTACATTTATTTTACAAAAAAATTATCTTAACGTAGCCCTAAAACTAAAGCTTTCCCTTAACGTTACAATATACAAACAAGCCTTGAGATTTAACATTACCCTAGACCTAGCCCTAAACCAGACTATTGTAATACCTCACTCTAAAACTGCGCTAAATTGCTGTCAGACAAGCTCTATTTTTAAAACTTCAGAGCATTTTAAACCCACCCTCTAAGAATCGCTCCAAAATTGTTAATGTTTTAGCGGATTTTATAATTCACACAAACAGATTTTATTAACATCATGTAATTTTTATTACATCTATGCAC
>JAVFBZ010058348.1:13198-27410 GCA_032466195.1 Katharina tunicata | reverse complement strand
AGTAAAAGTCATAGCTTTCTACAAACCAGTGTGCCTAGAACCTTCACTTATGAGGAAATAACTAGTAAAAGTGTCAGTTTTCTACAAACCAGTGTATCTAGAGCCTTCACTTATGGAGAAATAACTAGTAAAAGTCATAGCTTTCTACAAACCAGTGTGTCTGGAACCTTCACTTATGGAGAAATAACTAGTAAAAGTCATAGCTTTCTACAAACCAGTGTGTCTAGAACTTTCACTTATGAGGAAATAACTAGTAAAAGTGTCAGCTTTCTACAAACCAGTGTGCCTAGAACCTTCACTAACGAGGAAATAACTAGTAAAAGTCACAGCTTTCTACAAACCAGTGTGCCTAGAACCTTCACTTACCAGGAAATAACTAGTAAAAGTCATAGCTTTCTACAAACCAGTGTGCCTAGAACCTTCACTTATGGAGAAATAACTAGTAAAAGTGTCAGTTTTCTACAAACCAGTGTATCTAGAGCCTTCACGTATGGAGAAATAACTAGTAAAAGTCATAGCTTTCTACAAACCAGTGTGTCTGGAACCTTAACTTATGAGAGAATAACTAGTGAAAAGCACTGCTTTCTACAAACCATTGTGCACTGTTTTCCGTCATTTTGTAAATTATTCCGGTTTAAAGGCCATTAATCAATTCTTTAGTATAAAAAGTTGTTATGTGTAATGTGATACGGTCTATAGAGATAATGGGAAGATATTCGTGTCGTGTGTAGATATACGTCTGTTTTTCTTGTGATGCAACCCTGCGGCATAGAAATAGTATATTTGGTTGGTCTGAACGGCATTTATTAGGGATAGGGGAAACTGTTCACATTTTTCAATTTTGTGTGCCTACCTGACAATGAAATAATTCTAATAATGACTAACGTTTGAGGGACGCTTAACGGGTAGAAATGGGTTTGATAGTATTACTCCATTACCACGGTTACAATAAATCAGAATGGATATATGATTTCAAAATATAGAATGGAAAGAGCTTAGCCTTTCAGACAGTATTATTGAACGGTTAAATAGACAGGTTAAATATACCTATATTTCCAAATTTTTGTTTTGCGTATCTCATTTATGTGAATGGTAACACCCAGAAGCTTAGAAAAAGTGAACTCGTCTAAATATTCTCCATACATTTGGAAGTAGTTGATATTATCTTTTACACTTTAATTTTAAATTTTATATTGAAATATATATGTCTTTTTTATAACATGAAAATCTGTTACAAGTTAGCCAACGTTGGGTACTAACAATTTTGATATTATAACATTTTATATATTTATACACGTTATTCAAAACGTTAAACGCCCCCAGACATTGTTACCAACACATTTAAATTGGGGCCTTTTATCAAATAATGTTGCATTCGACTTTTATTTAGTGAAGTTGACATTCCCTAAGGGGTCGTGGTACCCCATTAGACAATCAGGATATAGGCCTACCGGGGAGGATACAAACAATACTGAATTTATCATAGTGCTTTTTGTTGACACACTAGCATTGTTATCGCCAAAAAATTACATTTGCCCTATATTTTACTAAGATAAAAGCTTTATTTCGTATTTTCTTTTACATAAAAGACTTTGGGCCAGTAATCATAGTATCTCATCAGCTTTCATATATATGATCAGTCTTATAAATTAACGCTTATTGCATGTTTAAAACCGGCTTCTTCCATCTGGTTAACCATTCTATAAGATCGAATAAGTGTTTCTTTGGTTTACCAATTATATATGATGGCGTGGGTAGGACAGATGCTACATACGTGTTTATAAGATTTTACCAACTTAAATAAAATTTATTTGTCACCTTCTGAGCTTTTTTTTTAGTTTATGTTCCCAATTAATCGCCCTACTTGTACCTTTGTCTTGACCATATTATAGTCCCAACACTATAACATCTGTATTCTTCAGGAATTGTGATGACTCGCCGTAAAGTTTTCGGAAATTTTCAGTGTGCGCTTTCTAGTTTTAAAATTGATAACATGTAACATTACATGATTTACCATTTTTTTAAATATTCAGAATATGTGACAGTTGCATCTGATGATAAGCATATAATTGTAATAGTGTGAATACCTGTAATACGAACTGCCGAAGGATTTAACGGTATTGTATTCAACAAGACACGAACATTGGGTGTAGGTTATTTGGTACCTACACGGAACACATGTCAATATCCAAAACACAATTTGGACATAACCCACGCACAACAGACTGGAATCGTAATAAGAGAAAAGCAATGGTCCCTGAATTGAACCTTTAATGCCGTTGTTACGTATTTAATGTTTTCTAGACATGACTTGATACAAGTCTTGGAGGAATGGCTAAAGCCAAAAGTATAAAAGTACTTTATGGACCGTGGTATGAAACGTTTCAGCTTTAGCTAAATATTAAAATGTTAGATTCACTTTCTTCACACTACATTTTGAAGCGTTGAATATACCTCAATCAGCTTTTAGCAAATATGTATGTGCCAGAGGTGTCTGGTTTTGTTATTATAAAGGGGTGGGTTTTTTTTCTCTCACGAATATGGTGAAGTAGCAGCCCAATAGGTGAAGGAAACCACCCTCAGCGACAACCAGCAAGACAATACTGGAGCATGCCGGACACCACTAACAAACCAGCTGCCGGAGAGCACCACCGCACCAGAAACTCCGACCCAACCAATCTGTCTCAGAAAAGGACAATAACACCAATTTGTTGCTGAGATCCAGGTTGTAGCCTATGTTTCCTGTGTATGCGTGAGGTAAGTATAGCCGTCGCTCGTCTCTTGCATTCGATCGTATCCGGAAAAACGAATAACGTTAAAATCATTCAAGATATGTAAATCGCAGTGTATAAAAGCTTTGCGTTTTCAAACTTTTTAAAAATCCAATTCACTTAAACAATTGATGGTTGAAATTAAATATTAACCATTTGACAATGAAATACAGTATAATTACATTTAATGTTTAATGTTCAAATTCCGGGTAGTTTGGAAGACAGCTCCCAAACCACACCATATACAGAATAATTCAGGACCCAACAGAAACAAAGTAAAACATAGAACAGGATAAAATATATTGAGGATGCATATATCCTGTTGATTAAGCCTCGGCATGTTATTTTTGCCTACAGTATAATATCAATCGGCTGCACAGAAGGAAAAAAAAACACAAAATGTCAAACAACCGAAACATATAACAGCAATAAATTTCAGTTTTAACCTCAACAAATAAACTTGTCACAAGAAGTTACAGGTCATTCAATTCTTTGCTTCTTTGGTTGGTGTTTTACGCTGTATTTCACTCATATGACAACGTGCCTGTCCAATAAATGAAGTTAACCTCCCCAAACGTTTGTCATTTGATAATTTTTGAAAGCGAGCCTTGGTACTTATCACAAAATGTTATGCGACAAGAAATATTGTAGGTACCAGCTTTAAAACTCTAGAACTTGGTTGTTCCATAACACAGGTAACCTACTTATGGATTAATAACTTCTGAGTTTATGGAAGACGACGTTTCAGTGTTGATACATCATTTTCGAGAAATTGACTTGAAAACGTTGCCGAGTAATAGCGTATCACAACGAAACGCTGTCTTAACGACCGAGAAATCATCAATGCATAATAAAAATAGCTACCCATGTTATTAAACGCTACATATTGTTTTGTCCTGCAGTATTCTCATGTCCAGTAACACTATAAAGTGAGCTTGAACTCTGATTGGTGTCTGTATGTTAGATTAAGTCTATTATGTGGGAGTTATGGTGGAGGAAAGTGGATAAAACATGTGGGCAAACGTCCCTACACGCTTTATCTCCATAGGGTGGGTTCTAAATATAGTCGAGGACATGAAACTCAAACTGAACTTTTATTTAAAAAAACAACAACAATAAACAGAAACTACATCCAATGTTAAAATAATAAATTATCATAAAATAAGAATTCATACGGTGATTCATCAGCAATATTGTTGGTGTGTATTAAAGCATCCACCAGACTCTTTAAACATGAACGTCTTCACAAAAGCTCTGTGGAAGCACAAATTAGCCTGCAAAAAGTGTTTCAAATTAAATCTATATAATTGTACTGGCCAGTGGGAAGGCACAAGCAAATTAGAGTGAAGTCAGATGTTCAGGCAATAATATGAGTGTTCCACGCTTTTTTCCTTGTTTGATATTTGTTGGCATGCTTGTGCTATTTGACTTGGAGACATGTGTAACTGCCTGTAGTGAAGACAACAACAACAACACACCATGTGACTGTGTCAGACAGCCATATTTGTAACAAGCTTAATGCTTTGTTGGGGATATCATTTCCGTATGAAAGCTCTTTTGGTTGATATTAACTGTGGATGCAAATAACTAGGCCATGCCGGGGTGTAACAGAACTGACTGACTCACAACACAAACATGTGTAAGTGCATACATTGAAGCTATGTCATCTTTAAATTTCAACTCGTGTTATGTTCTGTTGTATGTTGACATATCTCAAGAAATAAATTATTCCAATGGCCACTGTTTCAATTTGTGATTGTTCCATCTTTATATCAAAATTGTAATTTCCAGCTTATATTTGTTATACAAACTTTATACTTAGAAGCCGGAGTAGGTCGGAAGTTGAGTTCAACTATAACTTACTGACTATCTACACTGCTCTGTTTGCATCTCAAGAAAAAAAGCTCACAGAACTCGTAACAACACTCCAATTGTTTTTGTCCAGGTACCAGGAGAAGTCGAGTTACACCCATCTTATTATACAATCAATTGTAAAATACAACCACACTACCTCGTTGTTGTTTTATGAATAGAAATCCATCCAATACAAATTCACAAATGTATATTATTACTTTATAAGAAAATTCAGGATTGCATACATTTTAATAAGAATTGTTGAAGCGTTTAGCTTCCTAGTTTGATAAATATAATGTAAGTTTTAACATATTGTGACACTTGTTGAAAGATTTCCAGTAAGATGAGAGTGAGGTTACTGACAAAAAGACTAGTGCAAACTCAAATCCTAAAAGGATTAAATAATGATAAATAAACTTAGTAAAAATAAAAGATTAGATTAGAATCAGATAGAAGCACTAAAATGTTTAGCTAATAAGGGCCTGTAATTCATTTAAAATGTCTAGGCTTAGAAGTCTCTTAATAAAATTCAAGGTATGTTATCCTATTATATATAGTTTTCATCAGTCATAATACAATAAACAAATTTAAACAAACTTATGAAACTGGACTCCATGGCGCAAGTACTGTACAAATGAAGACACTTTCAGTCTTTAAAATAGTTAAAAGTCACTATAGCAGCAATGAGTGGCTTCCTAACATTTTACTTTCTGACTAAACCATGTTGACATTGTTTAGTTAGAACATATGTCCATATGTCACTCTGCCTTATACATCCATTATACCATACAGGTTTCACAAAGCCATTAAGCTTTCGCCCTCTCACAAAATTGTTAACTTCTCTAAGGTATCAGTAAAAGCTGTGATCTGGTGGCTGGGGTAGTTTAAAATTTTCCTTTGATGTCATCATCTTACGAATCTCTGTTAGAACATTCTTAATTGAATTTGTAGTTTTCCATGCATTCAATGAAGGTAGCTTTCCTCTTTCAACCTGTGAAGAAAATAATAGATATTTATGATTGCTTGATTGATTTGGGGTTTTATGCTGTACTTCAAGATTTATGATTGCTTGATTGATTGGGGTTTTATGCTGTACTTCAAGATTTATGAAAATTGAAAACAACACAATGTATTCATATTTGTGAAACTTTTTACTACAGACTTGCACATTTCTCATCAATAAATTTTATTGAAATCATGACAACAGGGAGCTTAGTTGACTGAGCTTGTCAACATTTGGGTTGGGGTGGATGATTGGCCATCTCAGTGTCCCTGACATGCAATATTCAACATGATTCAATACTACATTTTCTATAATTAAAAAAATGAAGTAGTGGTTTTATTGATTTTTAAACATACAACAAAAGGCATAAAGATGCTTTTAAAAAACAGTTGGATAAAATACTTCCTATGGCAGTAAATTGTTCAACTAACACCAATTTAGCGGGTCCTATAGACAATCGTTTTCTAACAGATAACTAATTAAATATTTGCAATCAATTGTAATCCTGGCAACTAAACATCGTAAATAAACAGATATCAATAATCAACCGACATTTTTACAAGTACCGACGGAAGACAATCTAAATTTCATCCTCAAGTTGAAAACTATTCAAAATAAATTGTTGAAAAATGAAATGCTGAACCTGTGGCCAGAGAACCTAATCAGTAATGGTGTTGATGTGTGTTGGACACCTCTTACAACAGGTTGATAATTCATGGTTATATATTCAGACTACATAATGCTGCGTGTAGTTTATGATGCTATATATAGTTATTTACTCATAACTATTACTCACAACTCCATTTTCCTTGTTGACACAGGTCATATTGATTTTTGTTTTGAATCGTACTAATGGAGGCTCTATTGGATAACTATCTCCACATTCTACTACCAGTTCATATATTCTTCCTTCATACGTAGTCTGAAATTCAAACAGATTTAAATGTCATTCAAGTTTTAAAGATTTTTAGGTATTGTACTGTAAGCCTCCTTAATTGATTACTGATTTATTGATTTTCTTTCTGATTAATGATAAACTTGTATTGATTTCACAACACCTCTTATTACATGACAATAAAAGTAGACATAATTTTGTCACATGTACTTCAACCCTTCAATGGTACTTCAATGGTTAATATCTTGTTGAGTGAAATCTTGAAGTATAGCAAAACAGAAAATTAACCAGAATCCCAACTGATTTATTTAATTCCTACTTAAACTAAAAGTGAAAACATTCTTAATTGTGTGTAAAAACCAGACACAGCCTGAAGGATATAACTCTGGTACACACACAATTCACTGTCCACTTTACCACACATGGATCACTTCTACCTTGTCAAGGGATTAATTGTGCTTTTAATCAACATTTGAGAGAGGGATATCAGTACAAAGATGTTTGTGTGCCAATGATGAATCAACACTGTTCTGTGAATCCTGCGAGTTTAACAGTTAGGTGGTGTTGTTGTTGTTCTCACCCTAAGAGGTCCTACAATGGTGGCGCTCCATGAGCTGAGGGTTAAGTCATCATCCTGTGTTAATCCCCAACTGATATATGCATCACCAGAGCCCTTCTGACCATCTTCTAACTCCTCCAATAGCTTAAAATTACGGGGCACTGAAAATAACCAATAGAAACTTAAAGCAAATTGAGTAAATAGCCTGATTGAAGGCTTGCAAGAAATATCTCAGAAGCTTGATAGTGAATTAAATGCATTGTAACCAGTTAGAAACCAGTATTCTCAAAGAGGTATCAAAACTGACAGCTTGCTTAAAGTCACATACGCACCCAAAATTTTGATTTTTCAACTAATTCTGTTTGCCTTGATTTTTACCAGATTTGATGTTTGTTGAGAAATTAAAGCAGTCACGTTAAAATAAAAATTATTCATTGGGTACAAAGCTTGTACAGACCAGGAAAAATCTAACAGTTATTCGAATTTAACGGAAAGAGGGCTGGCCATATTTGCTAAAAAAAACTTTGATTCAGCCGCGGTGAATGACCTTGTTTGTAATGAGCCAAGTTTTTTAACCTTGTAAGGGGCGAGGCTAACCAGTTGACTAGGAGTGGCGTTGGTACATCAAAGTGTGTCTGAGCTGTGACAGCAGATTGACACATTTCCAATTAAAATTTCTGGCAGAATTTTCATTTTTTTCACTTTAACCAGGCTTTTAAACTACCTTTACCTTCAAATCTGGGGGTAGAATTAACGGAATATCTCTAACTTTTACTTTTTGATGAAAATATATATATAATTCATAATATGATTCTGTGAAAATCCAAAATACAGAATATTTGGGTGCGTATGTGACTTTATAAGGTAGTTTATTATTACTAAAATAATGGTGTGAATGGTTGAAGGAAAAGAACAGCATTTAGCACAAGCTTGCGACACCACAACAAATTGGCTCCAAGATTCCCTGTTGTTCAGAGACCATTTAGACACAGGGTGACGGGAATGTCTTTTGAGCCACAAACACTAGACACTACGATACATCAAATATCACAAAAGCTCTATAAACCTACAGTGTTACTGTTTAATATATAGAGATTATAATGACAGTGCTGGATACGCGACTATGTATCAGCTCAATTTGTCTTAGGTCGGACTGCAGTATCAATCAAGCTAAAAAACTTGATTAATGCAAAGCCCGACCTCAGACAACGAGAGTCCAACTATAGTGCAGCGATAGTGGCTAAACTTTTTCTATGAAAAACACTGTTTAATTTCCTTATTTATCCTGTAATGACTTGAGTAATAACAATGTCTAAAGAAACAATGGTATTCAACGGGAACGCAGGGTCAGTTTACATATATTACTACGCAAAAGGAAATCCTGGCGACGTAATCATGTGACGTTATTCTGCCCTCGTTCAACCTTTGAATGTTTTTCTAACATATACAGTCTGTCAATGGGAATCCCCAGTAGGCGTAAGCGGGTGCTGAGGGTAATGTAAACAAAGAAATGAAAATACATCAAAATAATCCCGGTTTCAGAGGATGTACAATATACTGAATATAGATTAGGAAAAATATCTGATGGCTATGTATCACTCGGATCTGCGCTTATAAAGGGTATATGATAAATATTAGAATTACCGCCAATTAGTTTAGCATAATAGAGTATAGTGACAACTCCAAAGAATGATGAACAATTCATTATGACTGTATATTTTGGTGAATTTAAACCATCTTCAGGTGGAGATAGTTAAAATTAACGGAAATATACAGTGCTTTTAGCCAATTAGCTTATATATGTTTTAGCCTATAAGCGGTATATTTACTGCTGCAGGCAATACTTGTATTGCACGTAAATAAACATATCCTATAGGACATCACGTGCATTAAAATCCCATAAAAATCGACATAGAGCAGGTAACAGCAAAGAAAATGGAGCAATAAAATAGAACTATTTAGCACAACATAAGGTCGAAATGAGCAATGCAGCAAGAGAATCAAGTCACACGAAAAAGTTGAAATTTCTTCACAGCCTCGCTTTGACGTTAACAGAGCTCTGTATTCAACATTCCTAGTCATTACATACAAGGTCCGTCACCAAAATGAATTAATGGACTGTTTTATACAAATGTCATACCGGTACAGTACTCGATGTGATCTACTGAAAGTTGTCTATTTGTGCAACAAAGCCGAAGATGAGGGATTTTGGCAAGTGATGCAGGCATTTCATGTGCAGCCGGCGATTCCAATTCCCGTTCAAAATGGGACATGTGGTTTGCCTACTTTCTCTGGCAATAAAAATGAAAATTGGCTGGAGTATGTAAAAATTTAAAAGCAAGGAGTTAAGAAAGCAAATGCACATGTCAATTTTATTGGCTAGAACATTTTATTTAAATGTTTCAAAGATGTTTCAAAGATGTTAGTGGTGCTTCTTAAAAAATGTACCAGCAGCCCACTGGGGGAGATCTCAGACAGACGTTAGTTTAGGCTACCAGAAAGTAACTAAAACTATCGTCTGAGCTCCTCTCACTCTCATATAACGCCAGGGTATTACAACAGCAGAAAATGACTGTAACACAATGATGGTATGACAAAACATACTGCCCTTAGCCTGAGGGCTTCTTAAAAAATGTCATTCAGCTTTCCTTTTTGACATCTCTGAATAAACATGTAAGGTTTCAACCTAAATATGAGGTAAGGATATAAAGGAAAATTGGAGGTGTTAAAAGTTGAACTGTCAGCTGATGAGGATGAAAACTGGTGTACATCTGGGTTTGAATTTCATTAAGTCAATGAATTCTCTACTATATCATTATGATTCAGGCATGCAAGGTACAGTAGTTGATTCAAAATCTTCTTATTTCAACAGTATAAAGCAGCGTTTCCATTTGTACAGACACGGAAAAATCACGCTAACTGTTAATTTAGAGAGTGTTTCCATTTGTACGGATGCAGATGCAGACAAGGATGAGGACGCTGATACAGCAATCTTCAACCGGATCATGTAGCGATCTGTACGTTTTCCGTATGCGGAACCGTATCATGTATGCCTCCAATGCTTTTTCAGTCTCTGCATACAGAAAATCGGATGAATGGTCTCCCAAAACAAAATTATCCGCAGCCGTACACGCTTTCTCATCTGTATCCGTACAAATGGAACCGTATGGCTCCAATGGTTTTTCAGTCTCTGCATACAGAAAATAGCTTAAAGCAACGTTTCCAATTGTACGGGTGCGGAAACGGGTAAGGATTTGGGATGCGGATAATTTCGTTTTGTGTGTCCATTCATCCGATTTTCCGTATGAAGATATTTTTGTAAGTTTGTGAATATGTTTCGGGAGCACTACTTCGACCAGACGTATCCACAATTTTTCGGAATTGGACCTAGTAGACTAGCACTAGTCGGTCTAGTTTACTGGGCAAGGTTTAACCGTTCGGAGGGTGATCCTTAGCTCTATTACTAGCGTAGTAGTGATAAAGATGTACAAAAAAAGGAGTTAAAAATGTTTCCGACATTGTTCCATCTTATCGTTTTAAGAAATTTCTCAGTACATTTGGGGGGACATTGTTCTTAAACGCTAAGGTATTGATCGTTGCTTTCTTATGAAAAGATACGGATCAGATAACTAGGTTGTTTTGTGTCTCACCAACAAACGCCTTACCCGTGACACTCTGGGCACTGTTAGCTGCCGCCATGTTGTTCTTGTCGTAATGTTTGACGATCCCTAAGATTCTCGAAAAAGCGAGATCGGATATATATCACTTTAATTTTATTTCCTGATCTATATTATTATCAAATTTGACTGTTAGACTTTCTTGTGATAATATATAAAAACAAAAATATTAAATGAAATTATTTTATCCATTAAAAGTGGCGACATCTATGTATACAACATGGAGGTTGCCGGCTCTGAAAGCGGGGAGTGAGAAGTTTAATTTAACCAAACACAAGCCCAGACTGCCTGAAACGACAACAGAAGATGTAACTTTATTAGCTTCGATATAGATTTAGGAATTCGTATGATCGTATCGAACACCGAGCTAACGACTACGCTGTATATCTTCCTTGTGTACTATTATAAAGCGCGCAGTCATTAAAGGGGAGTAAATCTGTAAGGACATACCATTGATGTCGCAGTCAGCTGTAACGAAGACCAAAACTGAATAAAGACATGACGGACTGCTGCTTTTAAAGGTAACATGAAATTATCATTGCTGTCCATAAATTAGAAACAACATTAAGAATTTAGGACCTGGATCTAAATTATGCCTCTGCTACCGTTTCATGTTATTTGTTGGGAGACCAGCAACTAATCTTATATAACTTACATGTAATCACATTAGCCTAGAAATTAATCCTAGCCAGACACCGGCCTGAAAATCATCTCATTTGTGATAAAGGTATATCATTGCCTGATAAACAAGGACATACCCCAGGTGAAATTTATGCAGAAATGTAACGAGAGATAAGGCTGTGAAGTTAAGCTTCCAATTAAGTACCGGTATACAATTTACTGAGCTTCATTTATAACATAACCAAAATCATTTAATGCCATTTTTTTTTTTAATCCAAGGGTTCGGCAAGGAATCAGTTTTATCTTTCAAATGTTTTGTGAAATGAGTAGGTTATCTCCCTTTGATAGTAAGATTTTTGTTTCGGATTTTGATCGATCAGTCAATTTATTGAATGGTACGAAAGTTAAATCCTCACTGAATTATTCTTTAAATCAACATGCATAAAACATGTCTGACTGTAATAATAAAAACTTATTTATTAGCTTAGATCACTGATGGTATCAGACTTCAAATTAAAACTTTCTCTCCAGATGTTAAATTCACACAAAAATGTATAATGTCAGCTAATTTTCATGTCCATACAGTGTATATTCTATGTCTTTCTGAAATAACAAACTATCAAATTAAAAAAAAAGTAATTTTTTGTTTACTTCTCAGAGTGTATGTTACATCATCATGGGCTTGAAAAATGAAGATACCAGTTAAATGAGAGAATTGAATTGAGAGAAGTGTCAACATGATGTCCAGCTTTGTGAATCAGCTGATTTCAGCGGACACAAATGAGACAGAATTCCAGATGTTGAAAGAGATGAAGCAAGAGTTACTTCCCTTGAGCCCCAAGGCTGCTGAATCAGAAGAGGATGTGTTTGAAAAAGAATTTTTGATTTACGCAAAATCTTCATTTGATGATAGCAATCCATTTCCATCCAGAAATTTAGAAAAATTACTTCCAGTTCAAGACGATTTGAATAAATTCACCTGCTATTTATTTGAAAGACGCTATGGTTGGTCTGAAATTGGCAAAGATGGTTCTAAAAGAGTTCGACACCTCTCATGTGGAAGTGTTCTCCCCTCAGGAAATGTTCACCATAAAGCTCTAGTCAATGACATTTTGGATGATTTCTTAAAATGGTGAAGATAGTTGAATTTTTTTATTTTATTTTTTTTGTATACACACATGTATGTTTCCAGTGTTTGTATGGGTGTGTATACAGGGACTGTTGAAAACTTTATGTGGATAAAACTCTTCTTTTTTTAACTTTGAGTTTGGGCACCCAAACCACATAAAAAGTGGTTTAAACTCGGCCTGGATCAAGCCCTGGTATAACAATATATTGTTTTACTTGATTGATTCAGCTCATGGAGTAACCTAAATTTACTCAATTTATTGACATAAGATTTGTAATACCGGTACTTGTCATAATGACATTGGACCTTAGGTATATACGGGAAGTTTTCCCGTGGCTGCGGAGTTCGTGGGGTGGTTTTTACGAGGTTTCTTCCCGGTTTTCCACCAAACACCGGCAACGCAAATTATTAAGATTAGTAAGTCGTGAAATAGGTGAAATACTCTTGAGTACGACGTTAAACACCAATCAAATAAACAAACAAAGATAATGATATTCACATCTAAGATACACATCTCATTTCATTATTGTGTTGGAATCACCCCTGGAAAATCAGCAATCATTCAAAAAAATAATGTATGTGCCTTGTGTAGGATTTGGAGAGAAATGTCTGACTTGTTAGGTTGTATTTGTGAGAAAAAACTTCAATTTATCCAGGGGTGGCTGGAACACATACTTACATAAATCAAACAATAATTTAACACCTTTTGCTTTCTAATATATAAACTATTTTTTATTGTTTCTGTTATCCAGGTACCAACACCAATCTCTTTCTTTACAACTTCTTAAAGCGTACCTGTATACATTATCACAAGGTAAATCATGATTCTCTCAATAATCAAATATTACAATTTTAGCAGAGATGTTTGAATTAATATTTATCTATGTTTTAGTACCTCAAATTCACTTGTTTGATAGAAAAATAAAATTTAACATTTTAATAAAACTTAAGGGAATTTACTTTTCTGACACATAGCTGAAATACCACTGAATGTGGCATTTGTAAACATCATTCAATCAATCTATCATCTATTATGACCAGGTTTCATTTTCTGCATTTGGTGAAAAGCAGAAAAGAAACCTTGTAAAACCACACCACAATCTCCACCAAATTTCTTGATTTATCTTTGGTTGGGATAGATTTTGATCACTGAAAACGTTACCACCCCTGCGGCTGGTGTCTCTCTAATCAGTAATGAGTGAAGAAATGTTGTACTCTATTTCTATGTATATTTACTATAACCATGGACACTCAGTGTGAAGAATATTATTATAGATGAAGAATATTATTGTGTCTATCATTTATGTGCCATATTGAATAATCACATTTCAAACCAATTTATTTTTCTTTCATTTAGTTTCAAATGTTCCTGTGGTAAGAAATCAAACCTATGTCCAAATAATGCAGTGGTTTAAGAAACAAGCTTCAGGAATTTCCAAAAATGAAGATATTTTTGATTTAGTAAAGGTATGTTGTTTTGATATGCTAAGTATCCAAAGAATTGATCATTTCACTATACAAAAAATCACAAATATTAGTGTGACAGTTTCTTGTAGAAAAATGACTGTATCATGAATGTGGTGAATTGTTGTCCTTTAAAGCTCTCAAATACCATACTACACTATCAACACTCAAGAAAACTGTAGGTGTGGCGCTCTCAAATACCATACTACACTATAAACACTCAAGAAAACTGTAGGTGT
>JAVFBZ010058348.1:0-13098 GCA_032466195.1 Katharina tunicata | reverse complement strand
CTCTCAAATACCATACTACACTATAAACACTCAAGAAAACTGTAGGTGTGGCGCTCTCAAATACCATACTACACTATACACACTCAAGAAAACTGTAGGTGTGGCGCTCTCAAATACCATATTACACTATACACACTCAAGAAAACTAGGTGTGGCTTAACTTCGCAATATTTTAAAAACATCAGGTTTCTATAAAATTTTCTGTCACAAGGGAGATTACTTTGCTAGTCAAGTACAACAATCTTGATATACATCACTCACCTTGCACGACACTGTAAGTTGATGTTCTTAAAGTGTTATTGTTTAAAGTATGTATTAATATAACTATATTTAAATGATTAAGTGCCTTTCCATTGTTTCTGCTGTGGTACATAATAAGTGTTTTCAGGTTACTATTCATATGTTCCTGTGTTTACAGAGTGTGATTGTGTCGGGTGTCACAGATATATGGTCTGCTATTAGATCCTCCTGTGCTTCTCGATTAACTGGTCTTTGTTCTGATTTACCGCCACAACAGTTACAAAAACTCTTCACACACCTGTCCCAGGTAACATGTTAGCGTCAAAGCGTCAAACATAATACCATAAAGTAAATTCTTCCATTCAACTGAGAAGAACCAAAAGTATGTAAATTTAAAACAATTATAATAACGTAATGTTTTGTTCAGTTGAACTCATGGAATGAACACTGGATAAATAATTCTGTTACTCGAAGTCTGTTCAACAAATTTTACACATGTCGATTATACCATTTCTGAAAGTCATTTATCATCTTGGTAACAAATAATCAGTGAACAGAGGTAACAAGTTGATGTTGATTGTGTACAATATGATCAAACAATTGTTGACAACTTAATAGCTTGAGGATTATCATTGCGAATATATCTAAGTTTTATATTCACACTAGCAATGGTTGCTGCTCTTATTTTCAGATCTGTGTAGACCCAAACAGCCCCTGGCAGTCAGTGGAAGGAGCTGTGTTAGGTATGCTGTGCTCCATAGAGCAATAGGTGCGGGTGGTAGAGTGGGGGCTCTTTGCCTTGTTGCTCTCTGAGCTAAGGGGTATCTATCTGAAAGCCTTTAGTTGTGGTGTCCTGCTTTTGCGTACTGTAAATGTATTGTGGTGTCTTGTGTTTGGCCAGCATCATTTAGGGTGGTTTCCTTCACTCATTGGTCTGGCATTTGAGTGAAATAACCATAAGTACGGCATAAAAGCCCAATCAAATGGACGGAAACCAGTCATCTGTTCATACACTTATAACATTACAATTTAAAGAATCTATATTTTTGGTCAAATACTCCAATTAAGGCTGAATGAATTTTTCTTCTCATGGCATCATTATACGTGTTTGATAATTTGGTAAAACAACAGATAAATGTTGTTAAATTAGAAAGGTTAATTGTCATTTTGATTTTTGAAAAAAATAAAAATAAATAAGTTATTCATTAGGGTTATTTCCCATTTTATACATCGGCACTTTTTTCAATTTTCCAACTAAAAAATATGAGAGTTTACCTGTATTTGTGATTATGTTTAAAGGATTGGCAGGTGTAATTAAAGGTTTCCGGTGGAAGGACTTGACCGTTTCAGAGAGCATTTGTCAACATTCCAGTACCAATGGCAATAGTAATGTGAGTAAACATTCTAAAAAGTTTCTGTTGATCATCTGATAAATGAACAATATCATCTTTGAAGTACTTTGATATTAGATAATTTGGACTGACATTTTATGAAAATGTCTTTGATATTTAGGTAGTTGGCATAATGAAACAGTTCACCTATCACATTTTTGGGGGGTGTCTTCTGTGTTGCAGGCATTGCTTAAGGTGGTTTCCTTCACCGTTTGGGCTGCCCGCTGCCATATGAGTAAAGAAACCTTAAGTGTGGCATAAATCCCCAATTAACCAATCATTCTATCATTTTAATTAATATTGAACAAAGTAGTAAGTATTGACGAGAATTTGTCTGTTTATCTTCAGTCATGTGATGACACTTGTCATGGCTTGCTTGAGCATTAGAGCATTTTTTGCATATCTATACCTTATACTGTATAAATGATTTTTATGCTTGAAAATGATGAAAATATTGGAATACATTATCTTTTGTCTTGTTTTATAATTTGAAATATTGGTAAATTTTACAGGTAGACGCTGACGTGCCTTGTTCAAGCCATACAGTATTATTAGCTGTGTCAAAGAAGATCAAAGATGTTATATTCCCTCTTCTTTCCCATCCTCAATTGACAATCAGAGAGAACGCCACAAAGACGCTCGCTTCTTATCTCACCAGAAACAATTTTAAAGTAAGTTATTACATTGTATCTTACCCTTCCCTCTGAATTTTTTTTTAAACAAGACAGACGCTCATCCCTACAAACACATTAATTTTTATTACCTTTCTGACCTGACAGTTGTTAACAGCCCAGTTTAATTGTGACATAAAATCTTGGTTTTCTGGATAACATCTGCAAGCCAAAGTAGTCCTCATAAGTCAAATACCCTTGAGTATGACGTTGAACAAATACATAAAAGTGTGAAGCTCTGTGTTATTGTGCCCAAGTTATTACTACCAGTCGTGCCAGGTCCCATGTGGTTCTGATTGTTATTGACAATGTTGAGAACAAATATTCTGGAGTTCTAGTATAACTCTCTGGGTAGACTCTTATCCAAGAAACATAATTCCTACATCTCTTTATTATTATTATTGTCTTGAGTACGACGTTAAACACCAATCAAACAAATAAGCAAAATTATTATTATTTATTTGTAGGAGTCACTGGCTTGTTTTGAACATGTCTGTGGTTGTCTTTGTGAGGGAACGGAGCCATTCCTTTCTAAGAATAAAAAGCAGGTAAAAAATTATTTGCATCATATTTTCACTCCTCTTGTCTTAGTTTTGAATTATTTTCAATCAGCTGAAGGCCTTCCGGAAGATGATTTCTTGTTTAGTCCTGTCCTTTTCCTGTTGTGTTCTGTCTTGTGGCGTCCTTTTCCTGTTGTCTTCTGTCTTGGGGCGTCCTTGTCCTGTGGCGTCCTTTTCTTATAGCGTCCTTGTCCTGTGGCGACCTTGTCCTGTGGCGTCCGTGTCCTGTGGCGTCCTTTTCTTGTAGCGGCCTTGTCCTGTGGCGGCCTTTTATTGTGGCGTTCTTGTCTTGTGGCGTCCTTTTCATGTGGCGTCCTTGGCTATTGCCAGTGTCATTGAGGGTGTTGTTTTTTCACCCATTGAAGTTTCTGCTCTTTGTTGTCATTTTTGTTGTTGTAATGAACCTGCTAATAATTCTGTTTTCATTTTAACATGAATACGACGTTAAACATCATTCAAATAAATAAATAATGCATTTTAACAAAAATCTAATTTTCCCATTGATAATCAGTGTTTAAAGGGCCAGCTATACTATAATGTACCACATAGTTCTATGCACGCAGGGAGTTTGTCTGTTGCTCAAGAGATTGATGGTTGTTTTTAAAAGGTTTAATTTCGGTTTTGCACCCCAAAGTCCACCCCAAATTAGCTTGAGTACAATGTTTAACACCAGGTAAATGAATACACCTGTTTTTAATGACAGTACCGTGTTCACGAAGTTGCCCATGAACCAGAATACAAGTTCTTGGATGCTTACGCCGCCGAGGGGCTTCTTGGGGTCTGTGTACTCTTAGTTAAGGTAAGATATTCATTTATGCATTTTTGTTTATTCTTTGATCTAGTAAAAAGACAGAAGGCATGATTAGTTTTTCAAAGAATTTCACCTGCTGCTTGTTGTACTCTCTACTCAAGGCTGTTTCACTTACAACAGCAAACTAACCCCCAAAGGAAACCACAATCTTTCTATTCACATTGTTTTAATTACTGCAGGCTGATCATCCATATGGGTGGAAGGAGAATAGTGATGATTGGCTGTGAAACGTTCTTGTTAACCTGTCTGACCAATAAACACTCAGCTGGGCTGTATTCTTGTCATCTCCTTTTATAAAGTTGTATAGCTCATGTTGTCAATATTGATAGTAATAAGTCACTGCCATGCTCTAATGTTATTCTAAATTACCTTTCAGAGAATTCCAGTAGATTATCTTCTCCCTCAGTGGCCATACTATTTGTCTACCTTCCTACTCTATCTGATGCATCCAGCCTCCACAGTCCGGCAAGCCACAAGCTCAGTCTTCAAATACCTAGGTTGGAAGCTAAACCCTTCTCTCAGACTCTTACTTGACCTCTGGTGTTAGATACAGTAGCTATAAGTTATACTGTATAAGGGGTGTGACCTGCTTACTGTGAATAATAGTACCTGACTAAACAGACCTAAAAACCTAAAATTATAATTTTTAAATTTACTCAAGAATTCGATGATCCCACATCATGTTCAAGATCGAGTAAAGGGTTTCACATTCTTCCAAAATTCACTCTTTATACTTTTTTTTCTTCTGTGTTTCTTTACATTGTAGGTACTCGTATCCTATTACACATTTGTCTTTGTCTTCATTTATGAAATATTTGAAAAGTATCCAGCTCTAATAATAGGTTATTCGTTATAACAATTACTTTTTATTTAACTGTTGTATTAATCCGTCTTTCCATTCCACTTTATTTTCTTTACTTAAGTATCAAAAGGGAACACCAATCCAGTTTTCTTCAAGTTAGTTTTGTCCGAGCTGCTTCGTGATTGGACACCTGATATGTCGAGATTGAACCAATCAGAGGCCCCCACACAGTGCTCATCCCACAATCGGTTCTCTGTAACAGAGGTGTCTAACCGTGATTCAGGTATGATAAAAATCAGTTTCATTTCAGGAACTTAATTATTTTGATTTGAGACCAATTCCTCTATTTCTCCTTACTATTTTAATGTTCATCTATGAAGTGGAAGGGGACAAAGAATATTTCTTGTCCGTGCTATATCTGGAGATCTATGTGTTGGGTTATTTGTTTGACTGACACACAGTCATATAAGATAGAGAAATAATAATATGTGTGACATTAAATACTTATACAACAATAAAACAATTTTA
The DNA here is from genome assembly GCA_032466195.1 of Katharina tunicata. NCBI lineage: Eukaryota > Metazoa > Mollusca > Polyplacophora > Chitonida > Mopaliidae > Katharina > Katharina tunicata. The sequence goes on along the minus strand of JAVFBZ010058348.1, from coordinate 8,095 downwards.
AAAAGTAAACAATTTTTTTTTATTCTAATGAAATTTGATGGTTTGTTTACATTACATATGTTTTGTTTTATTTGAGTCACATATCTTAGGGCATGTTTCCAGATTTTATTCATACTGTCATACACTGGAGGAACATTATCTTTCCAACAGCAAAAACACTAAAGTGACTACAAATTGTATGGTTGTGTTAAGAGTTGCTGTCTACTGTTGAGCACGGTGTTAAACACCAATCATTCAATCATTGTTTTATTTGATGTTTCAGTTCCCCTGTCATCTACATGGGAATGGAGAGAAGGCAGGTTGTTTGCCTATGAACTCATCCTGAAGTTTGCTATTAAGAACCACTGGCTGTACACATTTGGACCAGCTGTCCAGGTCCCCTCTAGTGATAAACAGAACATGAGTATATCAATGGACAAAGAACCAGCAAAGTTAGTCACAGTAACCTCCCCTTTAATCTGTCTCTGTTAAGAGGAAAGAATATTTGGTTTCATATTTTATTTTGTCCGTTATTTACATATTATTTGTGCTCATTATTCATACATAATGAATGTATTCCCTTTTGTAGCTCCACACTTTTACTCTTAACAAACATGGGATAGCACAATAGTTCCTATTAACTTCATTCCCACCAAACTGTTTAATCTTTTTTTAAACCTTAATAACATATTAATAACATACCGTAAAACATATTATGGTGAATAAATTAAATGAAATGGACACCTTTGTTCTTAATAACAACAAAATCTATAACAGTTATTAGATTGTGATAAACCAACTCTATTTTATTTATTTTTTGGATGAAAAACTTTTTGTTGTTGTGAAAGTTGCCATTAACAGATTGAACACAGACACATTGTTATGGATAACAACTTCTAGGTTTATTTGCACGCGACATTCATATGCTTGAAAACGGTCTTAGGATCTAGACCGAAACGTCACGTGCAAATAAACCTAGAAGTTGTTATCCATAACAATGTGTCTGTGTTCTATACCTACCAGCTTCTAAATGCCTCTCAAAGAAATTAACAGATTGGTTATGAAAAACTCAAAAGATTGTTGTGGATGGTTCGCCAAATCTTCTTGTACTCTGGTGCTCTTTCAACTTCATGGGAGGATTTATGTCCTGTACTTGTCCAATTTTGTTTTTCTTCTGGCTTGGTACCCTGTCATGAGAATGAAATAACCTTAAGAATATACTACCCCTATCAAAAAAGCAACCACAAAGATGTTTAAATGCCTTAAGATTGATTGAAATCAATATCTACGCTGTACACATAGAAAGTTGTGAAGCATCGATGCCCCTCAGATAAAGAAATTGGTGTTATTAAATGTGACTGTTTTTTAATTAATTTCAGAGACAAATTAACAAGAAGGATTTCAGAGGTGCCTGTCTTAACATCTTCAAGTGAACTACATGAAAAGGTACTTGACTTTCCAAATGTTTATTTCACACATTCACAAGGTGCATTATTCTTATGTCAAAATTCATTTAATTTCGGCAAGATAATTACATTTGATGGATTGATTTCCTTTATTGACTGATAATATATGCATTGAAATACATGAGATATGTATGTATATCAGAAGGATTTGGTTTGGATGCTAATTGAATCTTCTTTACTTACAAAACTGCCTGACAATGTCTATTTTGCATTGGCCCTGTGGCTATAAAAGGCTGTATGCTTTGAGCTTACACCCATGCTGTTGTACTTAGCAAGTAAGCACGGGTGGATCTTTACCTTTCCAACAGAGTGGCTTCCCTTTATTCGGTTGCATTTCTGTCACTGCTGACTGTTCATAAAGTGAAATAAGTTCAAGTAACCTTGAGTAAAGTTTCAACACCAATCAATCTACTAGTACAATGCATAGATCTATAAAGAAATTAGGGCCCGCGCTGTGGCTCAGTGGTTAGCGCGTCTGACTGCAGATCCTCCTTCGATGTACCGCACGGGTTCAAGTCTCCCAGTGGATCTGAGGTATATGAGGGAGTCACATGCGGTGACTTCTGCGATCGCGGGAGCGGTTTTTATGAGGTTTCCTCCTGGTTTTCCGCCGTATTGAGTAGAGCAGATTAAGAAGAGGAGAATCCGTCGTCATATAAATGAAATACCTTTGAGTACAGCGTTAAACACCAATCAAACAAACAAACAAAAATAAAGAAATTAGAACTCATGTCTACATCCACATTAAATGCATGTCTAATTTTATTTATATAATTTATAATTTGATAGGAGTTTTGTGTGCCCTGTCCAGAGTCAGCCTCCAACCATTCTCAACCAAAATCAAAGTGAGTTTATTCAGAATTCATAACTTTCAACGTGAAAAAGTTTTAAATGGTTTTTAATTACCGGGTATTTATTATTCTGTTCTAAATTTTGAGATTTTGTTTAAAGTTCTTCAAATGGTGTCGCAATCATAACTGAGAATAATGAAAATATCCTGGAGAACGTCAAGCTATATATTGTGCTTTCCAGAACATTTTCATTATTCTCTGATTACAATTCTTTAAAGGAGTTCTAGAGATATCAGTTTTAAATCAAGCTTCATCGGCTCACCTCACTAGTCAATAAAACTTGACATTTTTTTTTTACTTAAATGTATATGAAATTTTGCCAATTTTAAAGGACATGCGGTAAATCGAAGTCTGAAAAAAAATCAGTTCTACTTCAGTAATAAACTTGATCGTAAGCTCTACAGAAGAACGTGAATTTACCTGTACAGCAAAAGGAAAATTATTTAACCATCTCTTTTCTGATAATCTTGTTTAAGTGGCATTTAGAAGCTGGGTACATAACAAAGATGGATTTTCAACTTCTGGATATCTTTTCTAATATTGCTATTTAAACATACTGTAAATGCCTTTTTGTTCGCGGGGTATTAACTTTCGCGTTTTTCGCGGAAATCTTTTATCCGCGAAAGTTTCAACCAGCAAACCAAGAAACCATTAATTAGAGTGGTGATAATACTAATATAACGATTTAAATGCAGTTATTTAATTATTTGTTGTGGTATCGGAATGATGTGATTTAAATCAGAGGTTATGGTATTTTACATGCTTGCCAGTCAAATAAAATTTTTGACAACTTGTTTTATCTCGCCGTTTATGCTGAATTGATTGAAGACAATGGAAATTTACCAGATGTGCAGTCAAAGCTCATGCTGGTTAGAGTGTTGCTGTTTTTACCCCCTACGCAAGTGAGCTCAAAGTGACACAAAACAAGTACATGTAATTACTAGTAAATGCCGTAATACATGACCAGTGTTTACAGGATTAAAAGGCTTCGTAGTAATTCTTCATTAAATTGTCATGATGAAAGTCAAACCATGCTGACTTTATTCATGCACGTTGTGATTACTGCTCACTCTGTGGATTCCAAAGCTTGTGTGTTGACGAAACACCTAGCGATAAGATGTTATTTTGTGTTAATTTGTCAATTACCATGTTTACTAGTAATTTGTTTAAATAACAGATAATTTGTCAGATGTTGTTATTTCATTATTATTATTGAATATCTAAATCCGCGAAAATAACGACCCCGCGAAATGAATTTTAGATAAATCCGCAAAAGTTTATACCCGCGAAATTAAAGGCATCTACAGTACATAGATTTCTGTCTGTCCCGATGGCCTAAAACATTTCAAGCTGTACAAAATGTTATACCTGGGATATAGTTTATCTACAGTATATCCCATGTTATACATAGAATATAAGATAGTAGAATTATGGTTTATCAAATCACTTTCTATTAACACCTGTCATTCCTGTTGCTTTTAAGACCTCGCCGAATGACTAGGTAAATAATGCTTCATCTCTGTGGTTTTGTAACATTTTCTTTTATTGAACATGATGTATCTTACTCTCTTTTCTGTAAATCTGTGTGAAAGCCTGGTTTATTATTTATTAGATTTGCACCCTTCTCAACCTACAAGGTTTTAATCACATATTCCTCTGAGAATCATACTGACACAAGAAGAAAATCTTAGCTGTAAATGCCATCTAAAAATAAGCACTTTTGTCAATTGAACACGTAAGATTGTCATGGAAGCTGGTTTAGATATCACAAGAAAGATATATGCAACACACTAACAGCGTATAGCTCAGGAAACCGATGTGTTATTTTTATATTATCATATTAAAAGGAAAATAACAGAAAACCTTTACATATGATAATAGTTCCCTCAAGAGATTTTTATTTTAATTATTTTAAAATAGCCTGAGTAGAAAGAAGAACATTGTGCAATAAAAAGGCGTAACAGCTTTCCTTCAAACCTCTACATTTATAAGAGTTTTTAATATTTATCAATGTTCCCGCAAGAATATAATTATCAATAATGCCATGGTGTGTCCTACAGCATTGTATGATTCTTGTATTTAACGAAAGTAATGTCAATTTCTTGTGTGATCATCTCTTTGAAGTTGCCGTACATAATGAACATTTTACACTTTTTATAATATCTGGATGGCAACTTCAATAGAATGATAGTGTTGTAAATAGCAACTTAACTTTAACACTGTGTACTGTGTTTATAAAGAGCTCTTCAAAAAAGAAAAGTGGACTGTGACTTTAAACAGTGTGTAACATGCCAATAAAGCTGTTAATGTTTTGTGTCATGTTTAGAGTGATGACCAGTGACTCGTTGTTATCCAGTGGTAAAGCCTCTAGTCGGCCATATTCCCCTCGAAGTCGCCTTGCAGATGCAGGCGCCAGGAACTCTGGTGGAATGATCTCTTTATTTGGACAGCTCCAGAAACTAGAACACTCCCTACAACAGGTATTTGCTGATTTGTTGTTTTTTGTCCTGTAATCTAAACCTAACCTCATCTGTGTGACCAGTGTTGTTTGGGTTGGTTTCTGTTTGGCACTGTTATGTGAGGGAAATAACCATAAGTGCGTTGTAAAACCCCAATCAAACAAACAATTATTAGGTTGTTTTAATGTGATTTATTATGTGTCTTTTTGTGTTTTGCTTTATCATGCCCTTCTAGTCAGAGCGAGGGCATAGTGCTTTCACTCAACTACTGATTACTGTTTTTTTAATCGATAATCGTTTACTACACGTAAGTCCAGAGCTCTTTGTTTTTTCAGTTAAAGAAAAGCCTGTACAGTTTAAATTTAATTTTCGCTTACGTTTTTTATGTGCTGTAAATATTTTGATCTAACTTTTCTTGCCAACAATAGAACAATGCATCCGTTTCATAATCAGTATTTTTTCTGTACTTTCGGCTTTTCATAAACGTTGTACATTGCTACCCAAAAAAAAACACCAACACTTTTGTGTGTTCCCCAGAGGTGTGGCTATATACAAGTTTCACTGTATATTCTCTCTATGCAGATGTGTAATGTAGAAACAAATTAGGCATCTGTCTTTTTTTTTGTGTGGGCCGTATCTCAGTTTGACATATCACTTTGAAACTCATACAATGTTCTTCTCTGAATGAACACGCCACAGCGTAGCTGAAATACCGCTGAATGTGTCGTAAAACACCAATCAATCAATCAATCTCTGAATGAAAATGAGGTACATTGAAATAATTTCGCAGAATTATGCAAATTTCCACATAAAATTATGCAAATTAGACACCCATCAAAATGATTTGTCTGTGTAGGTCATCCAAGCTATATCCTGGTTTTTTCATTTATTTAAGTTAGGCCTTTAAATATGGCAGACTACTTTCTTATTCAATCTCAATACGTAACTGCAAGGTGCATTAAAATCACAAAATTATGCAAATTTCCATTGTGGTCTAAAGCGCACAGTTCTGGAGTACATGTATACACATCTGGTCCACACGCCCCTCACCTCTGAGTTCAAGAGATCAATCTATGACAATTTCCACCTAAATTATGCAAATAAGTGGCCCATCAAAATTGTTTGCCATTCAATGAATTTGTAACTTTTTTAACCAAATGATTACAGCAACTGTGTTTGTTTTGTCTTGTAAACTGTATGTGGTTGTTTTTTTGTCTAATAACCATCCTTTTATCAATGTTGAGGTTAACATTTAACAGAGTTTATTGGATGCACTTAATTTTAATATTGAAGTATGATTAATGTTACAGATTAATGGTGTTTATCAGAACGAAGCAAAAGCCAGTGAGAAAGAAAAGGCAATGTTAATGGAGAGTCTCCAGCAAAAGTAAGTTAGTGTGGTGGTTAATGTGTCAGACTGACATTCAGAGAACCAGATTGTGTGTGTGACACTGAGGGTGGTGGGCTTGATTACCTTAGCCTCATGTTCAATTTACTATCTGTTCATTTTAGAGTGTTTTCGTGCAGGCGGTAGCACAGAAGGTTTTTTTGTCTCTCTTTCAACAAAGCATACCACTGTCAGATGTTATGGGTGTGTTAATTTTGTTGCTTTTACCTGTTGAAACACCACCTTCACATAAGTGAATTCATCAGATTGTGGTGTTAAATGCTCAATCAATCAACCTATCTATCAATTGAGTCCCTGCCCTGTATGCTCTCTGATCGAGGGGCATCAGGAAGCCGATTTGTTGTGGTGTCCTTTTTTTTTTTTCGTCCTGTAAATTTGTGTCTTGTCAGTGTCGTTAGGGTGGTTTCCTTCACCCATTTGGCTGGCACGTCCTCCTGTGTAAAAGGTCAATCAAACAAATCCAAAGGTTCTATCTGTTGTTCTGTTTCGTTTCTACTGTCTCCAGTATCATCTCTGCATATGATAACTTTATTTAGCACAATTCAAATACAACCTCCTGTGTATTAGTATAGTTCGTATAGTTTCTTCCAACATTGTTGTTGTGTGATTACCTGGTTTACTTTACCTAAATTTCCTATTGAATCTGTCAAAGAAATAACTGATAATTAATTTTCAGGGATATAGAATTAAACTGGCTATCTGATTTGGAGGTTGAGCCGATGAGTTCCCTAATCACCCGCCTGTTCTACCAGATAAGCGAATGTATTATGGATTCTCAGTGGGAGCTGCGCAGGATGGGTCTACAGGTATTCCTTCATGAACCAAATCTTATTCTTCAGTCAGTGTTAAGTTTAGATTAACATGTAAATATTAAGTGGCAGTCCCAGTTACAGAGAGACAGGTACTCTGTGATGCACAATTTTGTTACGTTTTAAAGAGAAGTTTATGGCATCTTATGGGCTAGATATAAATGTTAATGAAATGTAAGGATTAGCTGAGGTGGCGATTCCTTCACTATTACAGCTGGTACACTGTCATAGGTGTGGAAATTTGTTTTTAATACAGCGTAAAACACAAGCATGTCACTGGGACTACCACCTTGTAGACAACTTGTTTCTCGCAATATGATTTGGAATCTCCAAACATATAGGTTGGCTTCCACAGGTCAACTGAATGTCTTACTCTCATTTGACCCAATCGTTAAGGTACTCTCCTTTGTTTACTCTGAATGTAGATGTTAGCACTAGGACTTTTACAGTCACTCCACAGCTAGATCTAGAGAATCTGATTGTTTTTTTATATTTTTTATAAGAATCTTTTCTTCACATTAGCACTACGGAGCCCTCTTCACTGGAATAGGTTCGATCCCCCTGTGGACCTTAGGTATATAAGGGAAGTTTTCCGGTGGCTGTTGAGTTAGCGGGGTGGCTTTTTCTTTCCGGTTTTCCACCATACACCGTTACAGCAAATTAATAATTAATAATAAGTTGTCATATAGGTGAAATAGTCTTGAGTACATGGTTAAACACCAATCAAACAAACAAACAAATCCTTGTAATCAAGATTTTGTCAATACTTTATACAGGTAATTCAGATTTCAAATAAAGTATTAAACTTATTAGATAAGATATTAAAGTATAAGATTTTATGTTATCACCTCAATGATTTCTTGTTTCAGACATTACCCTGTTTGAGTGAGATGATGAGATGGTATGATATGTCTGCTGTGATATCCACACTAAACAACCACCTGTCAACCCAAACCTCTCCTCTGACATACAGCTCAGCGCTCGTCCTCAGAGACTCCTTACTACACGCATCAACACTGCAGATATTATCTCGTAATCCACCTTCCACTTGGCAGGTTAGAAACACACCTCATTAGATCTCTCTGTGGAGCAAACCACCTGTCAACCCAAACCTCTCCTCTGA
>JAVFBZ010058242.1:0-19602 GCA_032466195.1 Katharina tunicata | reverse complement strand
AGCACAATATTCTGAACAAAACAGATGTACATGTATGTAAATTAATTGATTTAGTTTTATGACAATCCATATGACAGGCTCATCACCATCTATTTTTATTTAGAGAACCCAGCACAATATTCTGAACAAAACAGATGTACATGTATGTAAATTAATTGATTTAGTTTTATGACAATCCATATGACAGAGGTTTTGGTGGCCCAAACCTCTCAATAACTTATAATCCTGATCTCTGGCAGCAATAAACTTTTCAAGAGAAATATTTTTGTGTCGTTTAGAAAGTGACCGTTAACTCGGTGCCTGACTCTGATGGTCGTGGGTTCGATTCTTGCAAGGGTCTCAGTCTGCAAAATTTTATGAACTAGAATCTGTTCCGGCAGTACCAGAAAGTGTTATCCCAAAAAACGAAAATACTGTTTTCAAGAGAAATCAAACAATACAGACAGATAACAGCTGGTGACATATCTATAGTGTAGGTACATAAATGTAGGGTACTAACCTGGACTGCCTGGGTTCCTGAAGAGAGACGCTCCGCTGGATTCCCCTAACACAGAGCCAGAGTTCCCAAAGAAGGATTTCCCTGCTGTCTCTCCTAATGCAGGGCTAGAAAAGTTTGACTGAAACAGTTTCCCATCTCCTCTCTGTCAATTTAAAAAATAACAAACTCTTTAACGGGAAAGCAAAAAACCTCACATAGACATGCCGACTTTAGATGGTATCGATTTATAATATACATGTATTTTTGGTTAGTTATTTTGCACCAAACTCCAATCTAAAATACTTAAATAGACGACAAAAAATAAATACATCAAATGAAAAAAAAAGAATCAAGAAATATCAAGTTGAAATATGAGAGACATACAATGTGTGCATATCCCAAGAATGCGTACTGTATCCCCCCCAACTATAGTGGAGGGGACTTGGGGATATATAGTAAGCACAACTGCCAAGTTACACTGTCAGTTTAGACAAAATGTTCTAAGGAGTTGTTTCAACAAGTTTCACTGGATTAGCTTTTTAAAGCAGCTTACCCCATCAGGAAAGAAGGACTGTATAAATGGGCTGTCTTCTACAGTCTCCTGTTGAACATCAGCTGTCTGCAAATACAACATGTACTGTATCAGGCAGGTTGGTAATTATTTTATTTTAATTCTTTTGATTTGTGGGAAAGATTAACATTATCACAGGTAGAAATAATCACTGATTGGTTAATTCTGTTAAGCTATAATGTTGATCTCAAAATTAAGTAAGTTCATCTGTGATGTACATTTCATTATAGAAGTCATAAAACTTTGATAAAAATAGTTGCATCATACGCCTAAGTTGACCGTGATCCATTCAGGGATAAAAACCACACAGAAAGAGTATGATTCAGAACCTTTTCATATTATAGAAACATGAGACATGTGACATACATGGATGTGATAAATCACAGTTGCTTGGCAACGGACACTTTTCAACTATCTTTATTTTTAAGGATGCCATAAGAATACATGTAACCAATGTAAAACATAATGATCAGAGTATGCTGAAAAATTATCCCAAACCCTGTCTCAGAATTCATCCCCAGCACTTTTGGATCGCTTTCGATTTTCTGACTATTTCAAACTAAAATCACCATCATAAATTTGTAAACGAACAGGAGTGTTCTGTAATGGTCATTACTGAATATTAAGATTAATTTTCATCAGAGAGATGAAAACGACTTCATTTTTTCATCAGCGGCATTTTGGTAGAATCTATCACGTCCTTTTTCTTCTTTCAAAATTTCTGTTTCCCGGTCTCGTCCACGAGGCTTTCCAGCAGTCCGACCAAAACAATATTACACCTCAGTTTTCTCATTGCAGTAGAATCTTTGCAATTTAGCTCTAACAACATCTAATTTGGTAAACAAATATGTGCCAAACATATTGAAAGTCAAGACAATATTTTCAGCTATGGCCACTATAGAATTATCAACTGAATTCAGCTATGACCAGTTGACCACTATAGAATTATTATCAACTGAATTCAATTAAGATTTGTATAAAAACAATCATAATCATTTATTTTGCATGCTCTCAATACCTTGTTTTCCTGTTGTTCAGAGCCAAACATAGGTCTAGTTACGTATTCTGGTCCTCCAGGTGACTTGGTCAGTAGACGAACTCTCTCTAAGTGTCTTTCTAAATCAAACGGACTCGTCGAAGGGTTTCCATGAGACATATCTGTCTCAAAAGAAGCTCTCAAATGCTCTAGAATCAGAAAATAAACACAAAAGAATTTTAGAAGTCTGGTTTAGTACATAAATGGACAAAAACTCTCCAAATAAGTCTCCCACTGACTTGTAGATTGGATGTCAAGCAGAGCAAATATTCATACTCACATCTTCTCACATAATATAATTAAAGGAATTAAATTACATATTTTATTAAAATTATGGACAGTAGAAGGAAAAATTTGGTTAGATTAAACCTTTTCTATAAATGTACATGTTATCTGCTGCAGACACTTTCTAAAATGAATATCATCTTACTTTTTTAATTTGTATTTGTGTTTTTACATATGAAATCTTCCTTTTTTTGATGCATAATTTTTTGGGTTTATTATTGAAACACTATTTCATTCTATACTCATAGATGGCTTGAAAAGTCTTAAAAGTTCTAAGCTATACATGTATTTAAATACAGCAGACAGATTCTTGAATGCGTCTTATGTTGTTCTTCATTTACCTGGGGTTCTCTGGGTAGCTTCTCTTGATGTTACATTTATCTGTCTGTCTGGAGTTATTGGTGTTGATGTGGGAATCTTTCCCATTGTTGAGTTGGGGTGTGCTGTGTATGAAACCTGTTGGGATGCCTGTACCTGGGCTATCAAATGAGAGCACATATTGTAAAAAGTGTCAACCTTCATGGTCAAGTTTAAAAATGTAACGTTACACGCAAGGAAAATAGCCCCCCAACCCACCCCCTTAACTGCTAAAATGTTAATAAAATATTGTTTTTCTATAAATTATTCTATTCTTCTCTTTTCTAAAATTTAATTATTTATTATGAATTTATTTATTTTATTTATTTTAACAATGGAGACTAGTCCTTTGGCTAATTGTGCTACCCAGACTAAATAATGTTATTATTATTATTATAATAAAACAAACCCTGGGCATACCTTGAGACGATGGAGTTTTTTGATACATGTATTTTGAAGTCTGCGCAACATGACCCTGTTGTTGTTGCCTATTCTCAGGTTCTGAGTTAACTTGGGGTCTATTATCCAGCTGTTGATTAACCCTGGGTGGCTGTACAATGGCAGGCTGGTCTGTCTGTCTGCAAGCTGGTTTTGGTTGAATCAGGGGTAGCTGTTTACCTGACTGTGGGTAAACTTGAAGTAGGTGTCTGTTAGCAGGTGGTGGTAGGTGTGAAGCTGTTTGCACCAGTGGTCCTGTCTAAAAACAGTAATAAAACAGATATTAAGTTAGTACCTTTCATCAATACACTAATACCGGTACATAAATGTTTATATTTCTCACGTACACAAAATCAGAAATCACAAATTTTTCTCCAAATCCTACACATAAATTATTCTAAAAATTTCTCCCTCGGCATGACATGGGATTTCACTCCAACTATGGTTGCATTGGTGGATCTGAGTATGGAGTGTTTTGACAATACAAGTCAAAAACAAAACGACAAAAAATTCTCTGCAGAGTGTACACAGTGCTTTTGGTTGCGTTCAAGTTGAGTTTTTTTTTACCAAACTTTCATATTAACAATTTCAATGACTTTTGAATGTGATTTTCTACTCTTGAATATCTCCTTTTAGCTCAGCGTTTATGTCCATGGGCTGAAGATTGTGAGATGTTGCAGATTCAATACCTGTTATGATAGAACAGAAACAGGTTTATTTAACTTTAAAGTTGATAAAGTCTGCGTACATTAATGTTGCTCTAGACGAGTTTGGGTAGGTTTGACAAATAATTGGAACACAAGAACTATTTGATTACATGTTTGTTTGAGTGGAGTTATATGCTATAGGCCTACTGTTATGCAAATCAGTCTTACGTGTACAAAGGTGTTTCAGTTTAATAGGTGTATGAAACCACAGACACTGACAGGCTGCAAAACATGGTGTGAAAAAACAAAAGGTGTAAATTGAAAGTGCCAGACAACAGAACAAATGGAATTCAGGTTGTCTTTTAGCACCTGGGCACAGAAATCTCCGCTTTATCTTACACCGTAATAGCTGAATTGGAACCAAACCATCCGGTTTCAAATATTTTAAAATTTACACAAGGGTCAACCACCTGAGTGAAACACAAGTTATACTCACATGGCTTTTCCTCTCTTCATTTTGAACTGTTGAATTTGGTTGTGACTGTGTTTCAATTTGAAAATCACCGGGAGCATATTCACTGTGAGCATGTTGAGAGTTATCTAGAATTGATCTGGGCGGAGAAACACGAGCAGCAGCAGTTTCTAGTTGACTGGGATGCTTAAAGGTGGGCACAGATAGATGTCGCCCCTGATTTAACTGTCTACCAGCTAACATCTGCGGATCGAAGCATAATGGGCGCTGATAAAATAACAACAACAAATGTTCGAGCAATACTTCAGCAGCTCATATCTCGTACTCATACTTCCACAAGGAAATTCCACAAAACTAAAAGTAATAGGAATAAAAAACAGTTTTAAAATTTGTATTTAATACATATGATGGAATAAGAAAAGCAATATTCAAATAATACATTATAAAATTCAGTTACATGATTAAACTTGAGTTGAAGACAGCTTACGCTATCTGAGTTAAGCATTTCAAATATGTCTCTTGGCTTGATATGGTATATTACTATCACGGCACTTAGTATGAATAAACTTGAATGTAACTGGTCTTCCGTTGTAAGCAATTCAAGTATTTTTAGCATAAAATTGTATCATTTATTTCAAAAACATGAACATCTAATGTGATGACCAGGTGATCCAGTTATATGACCAGTTCACAAATAAGAAAAGACAAGTTAAGATAAGAACAAATATTGACCTGTTTTGCTGATGTTCCCTGTGTGTTTGTGCTAAGAGTTGAAGGTGGTTGTATCAGATAGTTAGGGGCAGTAATTCCCTGTGGGTTGGATGCTCCTCTGTTCACTCCATTAAATGCATGCTTCATTTGAGCTAAAATCAAAAGCAGTATAGAATATACCGTTGGGGATATTTTTCCCCCACAGATTCCATTTTTACCAACTCTGAAAACCAATTATAAAAATTGAATGTTTAGAGACACACTTAACACAGTTTGTAATGTTGCCCACGAAAAACAACAATTGAATTACTTTGACTTTTTATGAAAATAAATAACAACTGGCATCTAAATTTCTCAACTGAATAAATAATATTATTTAGATGACAAGACCAGAGTTAGTTGGGACAAAAACATGGAATGTGTCAATGCTATCTGGCATCTGAGTTTCATAATCGAATGGACTGTAAACACTTATAGGTGCAACAATCTCAACTCATAAGGAATAAACATGTGACTTTGGACAACAATCTCAATTCATGAGGAATAAACATGTGACTTTGGACAAAAATCTTAACTCATGAGGAACAAACATGTGACTTTGGGCAACAATCTTGACTCATGAGGAACAAACACATGACTTTGGACAGAAATCTCAACTCACAAAGAATAAACCTGTGGCTTTGGACAACAATCTCAACTCTTGAGGCACAAACCTGTGGCTTTGGACAAAAATCTTGACTCACGAAAAACAAACCTTTGACTTTTGAGAACAATCTCAACTCATGAGGGACAATCCTATGACTCTGGACAATAATCTCGACTCATGAGGAACAAACATGTGACTTTGGACAACAATCTAAACTCGTTAGGAACAAACATGTGACTTTGGACAACAATCTTGACTCCTGAGGAACAAACATGTGAATTAATTTGGACAACAATCTCAACTCATGAGGCTGAACAAACCTGTGACTTTGGACAACAATCTCAACTCATGAGGAACAAACATGTGAATTAATTTGGACACAGTCTCAGCTCATGAGGGACAAACCTATTACTTTGGACAATTATCTCAACTCATGAGGGACAAACCTAGAACTTTGGACAATTATCTCAACTCACGAGGAACAAACATGTGAATTAATTTGGACACAGTCTCAGCTCATGAGGGACAAACCTATTACTTTGGACAATTATCTCAACTCATGAGGGACAAACCTAGAACTTTGGACAAATATCTCAACTCACGAGGAACAAACATGTGATTTTGGACAACAATCTCAACTCATGAGGAACAAACATGTGATTTTGGACAATAATCTCATCTCACAAGGGACAAACACGTGACTTTCGACAATAATCTCATCTCACAAGGGACAAACATGTGACTTTGGACAACAATCTGAACTCATGAGGAACAAACATGTGACTTTGGACAACAATCTCGACTGATGAGGAACAAACATGTGATTTTGGACAACAATCTCAACTCATGAGGAACAAACATGTGATTTTGGACAACAATCTCAAAGCATGAGGAACAAACAAGTGACTTTGGACAACAATCTTAACTCATGAGGGACAAACACGTGACTTTGGACAATAATTTCATCTCACAAGGGACAAACATGTGACTTTGGACAATAATCTCATCTCACGAGGAACAAACATGTGACTGGACATTACATATACCTGGATTAGCCACAGTAACTCTGCTTTGGTAGATGGCCTGTTGATTAGCCAGATTCCTCTGAGATGTTGCAGTAGGTGTCGGTGTTTGGGGTCTGTTAACTGGAACACTTCTTGACTGAGACTGTTGTAACATGGTCAACGACTGGGGCTGGGCTGACAATCCAAGGCTTTGCTCCTTGCCACACATACTTTAAACAATGAAAATTAATATCAGTTGATCATTATTATTTTTCAGTCAATCAACAGTCATAAGGGCTCAAATGGAAATATAAGGTAGAAAACTGTTATGTTAAGGACTTTAAGTTAATATAGTAAGTAACCATTTTTTTTATTTTTATCGCAGTTGAAGCATGTTTATGTTTCAAACTGTACCAGCTCAAAAAAATTAACTTTATGAAAGGTCCAAATTATATTTATTTATATTCCAGCTGAGGGTTGGATCTAGGGTTCCACATTTCACACCCCACAATTAAATTACCTATTTAAGTTCACTCTCGCTCAAAGCTGTTATACAATATGCAATAAGTAGACACCCATTGGTCACGATTTGTACACCCAGAGCCTGGAAGTGGCTTAGAAAAGCAGGGGTAAAAATATATGTTATAAATAATGGTTTATTACACACATGTATCACAACTTACTGAGCTAATGTGGACCTTTCTGGGTTATTACATGTAAACAAATCTAATGTTGGAAATGTTTGAGGTGTTGAACGCGACACCTGACTTTCTACGAGAGCTTTATTTCTAGGAGCGTACATCTGAATTGGAATGTTCTTTGTCTGACGGTCAGAATTTCCCTCCACTTCAGGGCCTGTCTCTTGAATTACTGGAGCTTCGATGCTTTTAGAGGTTTCCAACAGCTCTTTCTGCCTCTGAGGACCAAATAAATATATACGGAAAGACTGATATTTAAACATATTCATAGATTACTATCAATGTTTACATGCCATCAGAGGTCATCAAACTACATCATAAACCGTAGGTGGTTGAAATTATAGCGAGAAGCCATTTTTGACTCCATCAAATTTAACACAAAAAACAAAAATTGTCAACATATAAATACAACGGCCTACTTCTTTGAAAAGCGCACATTCACTTCTTCATATCTGGCACACTCTATGGCTAAAATCCAATAAAAGTTTGTAATTACATGATCTCAAAAACATGTCAAACTGAAATATTCTGCATTTTCCATGCCCAGGACAGCTGCAAACATCACATGCAATGAATTTTGTCTTTTTACCAACGAGGTAAAGCAATCATCTGCAACAAATTTCCTCTAGTTTTCGCTTAGACACCTTTTAACAGTTGCTTTAATTACTTGTACAGACTAGATTTGGAAGACATGAATATTACCAAACATGACCCATGCTGATGTGACAGTTAGTAGGCCTATTTGGAAAATGAAAAATATTTTCAAAGAGAAAAAAAAAAAAACTTGGTCCTCTGAATATTTTTTCTTGCGCTCTTTGTTTTTGCTGAATCATGACAAACTATCTGAATCAAAATTACTGGTATTTTAATCTAACACGAACACAAGCCAATTTGTTGAAAAAGCTCTCTGATAATGTTGAAGGATCTCTGTTTTGTTTATCAGTGACATTATCACCTAATAAACCAATCCTGTAATGATAAATTTACCTGTTCTTCCAATGCCTCGGCCTTTCTCTTCTCCTCCTCAGCAGCCTCTACTTTCTTCCGGTGAATTTCCTTCAATGTCATTTCCAACCGTTCCTTTGCTTCTGCCATTGCTGATATTTTCAAATTGTTCTTCTTCGTGTCAACTTTGACCTCAGCTCTTACTTCCAGTTAAGGTATGGTGTACCTACATTACTGATTGTTTTTAATTTTTATTTATTTAATGTATGGGTGATTTTTACAATACAGGAGCACCCGCCACCCCTTCTACGTTATTTATTTATTTCATAACTGTTTCATGTTGTACTCGATGGTATTTGACATCTCTTACGACTTTGGGTTAATGCTGTAAAGTGGATAACTGATCAGAAAACCTTGATGTACTCGATGGTATTTTACTTCTCTTACGACTTTGGGTTAACGTTGTAAAGTGGATAACTGAGCAGAAAACCTTGATGTACTCGATGGTATTTTACTTCTCTTACGACTTTGGGTTAACGGTGTTAAGTGGATTACTGAACAGAAACCTTGCAAAACCCATCTTGAAAAACTTCACTTATACAGCTATGGTAGACTAGGGAGAGTATATGCATTCCGAGTACATTATTGTTTTGTTTTTCTTTATTGCTTACTTTTCGATGTTGGATCAACGTCCCAATTACAGATCATTGGCCAACTTTAAAGTGGGAGGAAAATTGGGTAATAACCCAGAAAACCCAGGACCTTCCGCTGGAAGCTGGCGGAACAACGAACATTCAGTCGTAGTGAGTGCTTGAACACTGAATAAGAGGTGACCTTAAGGAGGGATTTACTGATGGATCGCAAGCTATGATACACTCTAGAAATGTCCTCTCTACACCACTCCGCCACGGAGGTCCCTACTAACCCCCTATTATATAGGAATCTGAACCCAACACTCAACCAACTGAGCCAAAGGGATAATGAAAATAAAACTTGTATAGATTTCTTCAAAGATTTCTTTATAGATTTTCTAGCAAATTATGGCAACGGCTTTGCTTAGACAATAGTTGATGTGCTTTTCCCAGCCTAGCCTTTTCCGTAATACAAACTATTGTAATTAAATAGCATAAATATCATCCAAAAACAAAAAACAATCAAAATGCTTAGCTTTCTCGTTCTAAGGAATACCCCCCTCTTCTGGAAAATACTTGAACCCAGTGGCGGACTGGCCAGGTTGCCAAGTTGCCTGATGGAAAGTGGGCCCCTGAAAAAGTAGGCCCCTGACAAAGTGGGCCCCTCTTAGACATTACAAAAAATTAAATGTTAAAAATGTTACATGTAATGACCTTTTAACAGCATGAAAATAATAGAGGGCCACTTCTAATTGCCAATCGCACTCCCCTCTCTCAAATTGGGAGACTCCGTGACATGTTAACTTTTAGGAATGAAAAAAGGATGATTCTTTTTGTGTTTTGCTTTTATAAAGTTCTATTCACACAAATGCATAAAAACATTTTTACTGTAATTATGCAACTAGAATTTCGGTTGTATTACTATTTTAATTAGTTTTTTTTTTTTTCAAGGAAACTTAGAATTTAAGAATATATCAATACCTTTTTTTCATCAGAATGACATACAAAATTACAAATACATAAATTTTCTTGCGAGTTTAAATCTTGCGTTTAAAAAACTTTTCTTTAAATGTTTGCGAAAGATGCAAATACATAAAGAAATAGACCTTAATCATTAGTCTGACAGAGCTGTTACCATCTATACATTTAGCGACGGCATGGTTGAACTTTTAAAATTTGTCTTTTACTCAATTTTAAGTAGTGGAACGAAATCTAAATTTTATAAAAATATAAGAAACATTAATTATTGTGGCGCCAGGCTGCTTTAGTCAAACCTCAACAGAAGAGAGATTGATTGACTGATTGATGAGGGGAGTTTAATTCAGTGTTCACGGATATTTTACTTACATGACGGAGAAGTTTTCCAACAAAAAACAACTATACACTTACACAACCTAAAAATAGGAAGTCACTTATTTATTTTTAAGTGTTAGCTTTGTTGGAAAAAATAATGTTCCGCCAGTTCAAAGTATGACAGCATAAATGTAAGCTCAAAACGTGCACATATAGCCAAAAGTTACAGATTATAGTTCGATACCCACGAGCGAACAGCCACTTGCAGATTTCGGAGATTACTTTCCTTGCAAATTTTAAGCGATGGTCGGACTTCATTTTGAATATGTTGTTAGCCCCAGTTTTATGATGGTGATTTTATTTGTCAGTTTTAAACCATTCAACTTTCTTTCGTTCGGAAAATCGGTTGATTTTCTAATACGAAAAATCCATTCCACATATTTTTAGGAAAATGTTACTTTAGTTATATGCCTGAAGCGAGTTTAGTGTTATATTTCCCTCTTATAATAAAATGAAAGTTATTTATCTTCAGTATTTCTTTAATTGCCCTATTTGAATTTTCTAATGTTAATAATATGTCCTTGATTAACTGAGATTTATTCATGAAGAAACTTTGCCAAGCGAAGACAAATGTTTCTGCCAATTTCTCAAGTTCTCTTGGAGGCACCGCTATATATGAGTGGGTATTTAGTTCACTAAATCAAATCAACAATAAACTTGACCATTTTATACAAGACATTAAATTATAAAATTTATTTAATTTAGTATAACAAACAACCTTCCACATAAAATGATGAAAACATTCCAATCGATTTCAATCAATGTTATTATGCTCATAAAATTATTGTTTGAAACGACTGTTCAAAGTTGCAGGTAGCTATGACAGTTTCGGGTTGATTTGAAAGATCATGCTTATAAACTGCTCACAGTGATATGTTCACCATGCAAACGTCTTTGGAGGAATATTCTTTCTAAATTTCATATCTGTGGCTAAATGTCTTCAACTCTTATTGAAATTAGTCAAATAAATCTTAACACTTTTGCTCTGATTTATACATGTATAAAACGAGTTATTTAAAATTTTATTTTAACATTCTGTTATTTAATTAGCTACAGCAAGTAATATGTACAATACAAATGACGTAGACGAAAAAACGTCCTTCTACAACATTGTACAGTACCATGTATACTGCAATTTCTTAAATATTTACATTATTTAAATTACATTATTATTTACAAATATTTACCCAAAACTTTGAATTGCTCCTTTTCTACTTTATTTATTTTATTTAATTATTTTATCTATTCGTTTTAAAAATTAAATGATATCATTATAGTTTGGGGTGGGCCCCCTTTTCTTCATGGCAACCACAATTTTTAGACCCAGTCCACCACGGCTCCACCCTCATAAAAAGTAATATGCAACCCTGTTTTTTAACTAATAAGGATACACAGCAACTACAAATTTCTTCATATCATACACATCAATATCCGTTCCTGGAGAAAATAATATATATGCAGTATCTATGAAACTTATCATGTATATGTATTAAATCCACATATATTTCGAAAATTCACCAGAAAGAATTAAATGTTTTTATGAAAAGCAAATTGTTTATTGTTTTGGTTTTGTTTGAATGAATGAATGCAATCTTTATTTATAGAGGGTAAACTCAATCAAATTACAATTTGCTCTTCCCTGAGGCCCTCTGTAATATAACATATCACAAATAACAGTATAATTCTTGAAATTACAAATTTTACAAATAACCTTTTTTTTTTTTAAATGTCTTCATGTACAAATCTGGACAGAACATAATTTAAAACAATGGTTATAGGGAAAATTTTGCATGAGTCTTAATATCAATTTTAACCAGAAGTGTTGTGCAGGTGTCCATACATCATTTGTGCAATTATTTTCCAGTACGAATTGATATGATTAATACCTTTCACATGTGATATGTTTTCTTTAAGCTTTTGAATCTGCTGGGTTGCTCTTTGCAGTTCAACAGATGACTCATCAAGTTGATGCTTTTTCTCTGCGTACCTCTTAGCAAGAGGAAAAGACTCGTATTTAGCCTTATAATCTTTCCAGATTGCAATATAATGCTGCAAAACATTCTTTCGGTCGTTTCTGTAAAGATTTTTTAAAAATTTAAGAGAACAATAAGTTAGCGAATGTAAAAGCAAGACATTTAAATTTAAGTGAAAAATAAAACAGGCATAATTGTAACGTTTTTTCCTATTTTTCCTATTTTCACCCAATACCTGGCTGTTTTATTTAAGAGCTTTTATAATTTTTGAACTTTGAATCAATTTAATAATTTGCGATTAGTTTTATTTTGTTGTGAATTAGCCTTTTTGGAATTGAGAGATGAAATTGCTTTTTCTTCTTAACTCTGCAAACTATTTAGATTTTTTCCTGATTATATAATATTCTATGCTTAATTTTACTTGTAGTATTCCCATCTAAAATCTCTGCATTTTTTACCTTAACTTTGAACCATTCAATTTATATTCACCTTTCCTGGTTACCAATAACAACTACAGAATTTAATTTCTTCATCAAAGCTACCTCATGGTCAAATAGTACAGAAGCTGTTTTTCTCAAGCTGAAAAACAAAAAGACAAAACACATTTTACATATAATGCTATATACTGCACATGTACAACGTCCAGTATCACAGATTAATTAATGCATGAGGAGAGCAGACAGGTAGACTCAAATATTTTTACTGGAAGACAATGCTGTAGCTTTGGTTGTTATGTCCGGTTAAAACTACATGGTCATGTAGTATGTTTCTGTTATTAACATGTTGCTTTCAAAGTAGCATATTTGTATATGGTCCGCATATAGGCTGCCATAGTCTACATTATAAAAAAATACAATTTATTTCCAAATGAATATTCCAAGCTTAATGTAACTTTTATGACATATTGAAATGAGTTCAAACTACATGCAATGTGAGAAAATCAATAAAGACAGAAATGACAATCCAGTTATGTTTTATCACGCGCTAGTTGGGTCAATAAGCAAACAAAAGGTGGCAGTAACATAACAGCTAGCATTATATACTTGGTCACTTGTACTATCAACTGCTTTCGTTTTACAAACACCTGCAGTGAGATTTTCTGCTCACTTTGTCACTTTGACTCAAGTGACATAAACAGGCATTCCCCACCAATTAATAAGAAACAAGTGCTTTGCAGGCCAGCTGCTTCACATGCTTTTGCAGACAGACCATGCATGATGCTAGCTTGTACAAACTACATCAGTCAGGGTCTGATCCAGGGGGAAAGTTTGGGCACCCATCATCGGATCAATAATCTGGCACTTTTGTAGGAGAGGAGGGAAAGGGGTTTAACATGACCAAACTACACTTATATTTTATTGTTCTATTAAGTATTCTTTGATTGATCATCTTAACTTTATGTGGGGTTAATAAAATTGTACAAGAAGGACTGTCGTTTTGATACATTATCATATTTATTTTGAGTTCGGATGCCCAAACTCAAGGCGCCCAAACCCCATTTAAGGGGTTCAAAATCGGCCTGGCTCAGGGCCTGTTAGTTGCAAATGTTTAGGGGGAATCAGGATAGATCATTGGTGTAAACGTAAAACTATTAGAGAAGACTAAAAATTTATGTTTATTATGCATGTGTAAATTTAGTTCACAATATGATTTTGATGCAGGTTTTTCAGTACACGTGTTTTAGGTATGTTTTGAGCACATTCATGCACTCAATGGAGCTCAGTGTTTTTGTTTTATATATCTGTTTCAACTGAGAGTGACAAGAGTTACCAAGAAAGCAAATAAATCTAAATAACTGAGCTTACACCATACAAATAAATTAAAGTTAATAAGATCATTAAATTAAAATAGCCATGACTGTTATAAAAATATTACATTAATCTTAAAACTTCCTCATGCTAAAATCAATGATGAAGATGAAATCATGTAAGTTTGTTGTATTGACAAAGACTACATTTACAAACAGACTGACAGAGCAGATCACAATATCCCCACAATTGAAATACTATAATATTATAAGATATGGGGTAAAATGCTCTTTACCTTTCACAGTTGTCTCTGTTTTGGATGAATTGTTTATGGGCCCTTTTTGTCTCCTCGTCAAGCTGAGATGTGGATTCTTGTAGCTGTCTGATTGAATCTTTTTTCTCAGAAATATCTTTGTCCAGTGCTACAAATAACAGCCAACAGGTAATTGTTATGAGCAAAATCAGGACCAACAACTGTTTTGTGGATCATGGCATGAAAGTGCCCTCTTTACAATTGATGCGAAAAAAAAAGCTGCAATTAACATTACGGTTGTTGTTTTTTTTAAACAAAAAAGAAACCCACGAAAAAAGTTTTCTGTAAAGAGGCAATCCGCATAAAGAAGACGAGATACTTAAGACAATATGGATAACATTATAAGATATTATGGATAAATTGGGACGATATACCAGAAGTTTTTATCGATAATATTTAATGTTGTTACGTAATTTGTTTATCTTTGCCTGACTTTCCTAATTACAGTGGAAGTAGCATTTTGAGGGGCAACAATACTAAATACACTATCCACTCTCAATGGGCATAGTAATCATATATAAATAAACACAAAGAGGTATATTATTTTACAAAATCATTGATCACAAAATGTAATTTATTTCTATATTTCAAGTTGAAGGTCAGCTTTCAAAATACTGTTTCTTGAATATATATATACCTGTACATGTAATGCACATCTTTGTTTAAACAATATTTAAGTAGTAGAGAAAATTAGGCAAGTCCAACTTTGACTGGAAGTGGAAAAAGCAATACCTTCAAGCAACTGATTCTCCTTCTCAATTACCTTCACAATATGTTGGTTTTCAAACTCTGAAACAAAAGAAGGTACCTATGACTGCTGATAAACTGGAGCTTTCCAGGAATTTAGTCCTTTTTTTTTAAAATTCAGTCCGGCATTCTTGCAAGTTTGTTCATTTAACCAGTTTTTGTTTTTGTTTTTTTTTGACTGAACTATCTTTATTTTGCTCAGAAATGTGATACAAGTAAGTTGTGTCCCTTTCTAGCCATTTTACTCATTTAGAACTTAAGTGAGAATATCATCTCCACATGAGATGCTTGATTTCAATTGGTAAATTTTAATATTTTAAACAAATTCAAAAATCTGTTTCGGATATGCCATTGTAGGCCTATGTAATTTCAAGCTATTATCCCTTGTTCTGTTCCAATATTATATCATCATTTGATAATTGATAGAAGCTTAAATATAAACTGAAGAGAATAGTTTGAGTTCAAAGTTCATACCAAAACTTTGAATGAGTTTATCTAGCTCCTCTGGGCTGTTTCCTGCAGTAAGGTAGCTTGAAGCCATCCTGTCTTTAAACTACACTTAAACAAAGAATATGATTGATGCCTTAAATGCTGCTTTTAAACTTCCTCAGTGTTTTTATCTTACATCATTACATGATTGTGACTTAAAGTAAAAAATATGTTGTACAATGAAAAATGGTAAGAGTGATTGGTTTTGAGCGTGAGTTTGGTCATTTGGAATTCGATACAGTTTGCCGTTCAAGTTAGGGGCCGCTACCACAACTGTGGTTGTAAATGTGTGAATTTGGAAAGCTTTCGGACATCTCAAAACACACACAATCACATTAACAACGTTCATCGCTACATCACTGGTAGCGCAAATGAACATCATGTCATATTATGTTTAAAGTTTACCGAACGACTTTCTAAACAGTATCCTTATGAAATATACAAAACCAAAATATTCACTCAAATCAACAACATGGACAGGTTTTAAACGAAAATAACGATCGTGTTGTTCCTACTCCGGTTTCTGTCGTCTGCTGTTTTCATTCATTTCTTCCTCCTAAGACAAAGAGTTACACTAATTGGTGACAGCCACGTGATACGACATTTTACGTAGGTATATCTTTTTTGTATTAATGTAGAGAAAGAAAATTTTGCTTGCCTCCACCGGGATTCGAACTCGGGTCTCTGGCAAGCAGGTGTATGGATTATGCTGTAGACTTAAAACGATACAGAACTCTACATCTAGTTTAACGAAAAATAATTTAGCTGTTTAATTATTGAATCCGAAAAAACACAAAAGCATTCACTGGGATATATGCTGGAATATTCCTGGGAAGATTGATTGAGAGTACAAACAACCGTTGAATGTAGTCCGTGAGATAATAGAACACACACTGAAGATGTGGCTATCAGCGACGTGTGACATCTTCACGTGACCAATCATCTTGAATTCCCGATGTTGCAAAACTCGAACTCAGTCAAGAGATGCGCAATAATCATGATAACACTCATGAATGTCAATTAAATTTGGGTTGCTCTACCCGTCAACAGATTGTTTTTACGTTCCATCGTTATATATATTCTAAATCGTTTCTTAATGTAGAACAATAATCTGTTTAAAAAAAAAAGGTTAATTTGTTACTAGCTCTTTTTCACCTTATTACACCATTTACATCTAGGCTAGCCGTCACCTAAACTTATATAGTAGGCCCGGTCTAAATATGGCAGCAGAAGTCTATTAATGGCACCAATTATGTATGAAGTTGAACATATCATATCATGTAACACAGTGACAGGTAAATTATATAGGCCTATACTTATGAATAAAACAACTTCTGACTTTATTAACACAACGTTTCGGTGTTGGTACTTCTGACTTGTTTTTATTAACACGACGTTTCTTGAAAACGGTGTGAGTATACTACTCATGCAACTTTAAGAAGTTATGTCATATCATGAATCAAAAAACGGTAATTCAGGCCTACTTTTTATATGTACCGTATAATGAAAGGTGATGGTCGAACTACTTGCTTAAATTACTGTAAATTGCCGTAATTTGTAAATTATCCGTAATATATATATATTTGTTTCTCTTATCTTCTTCTTTCTTTCTTTCAGTATTTTCAATGTTTTTTATTTTTACATCACGCTCATTTTTGTACTTTTTTTTAGACTTGCAATTAGTCACATAAGGCTCTAACAATCAATAGTCTTTTATTTGATAAAATATTGATAAAATATGTCACAAGACAATAAGTGATCTTATTTTCAATCCAAAATGTTTAAGCTCCAAATATTTTGACACTGAACATGTAAACATTCTAACATTCTTTACATTGCTCTAGTTTATCAACAGATGACTTCGCGCCAGCACCGACGATTGGTCAATTTTTGGCTGCATAGCAACGCTGCTGGGGGTCATGAAGCTATTCAAGCTGTGCTGAGTTATGAGCTTGCGCGACACGATATAATCAATCAGGTTCTTTGATCTTTAATCAAGGGGAATTATAGTACCGCACTCATGACAGCAGAAAAAACGATGATTTTTATGAAACAGCGAACTTGAGTGTTTTACAGGCAGGAAGATTTAATGCGCACGGATATGAAAATAGTCTCAAATGTGAAAGGGCACCTTGCTTAAGTCAAAATGGCGGAGCTGGAAAGTAGCTTGACTGCCATGGACTGGCTTCACCGATTAGGTGTCGGTGGAGCAATGGCAGGTCCCGGGATAACTAAATTAGATCCGAACGGCAATGGGCAGTTATCAAAGACAGTTGGAGGGCAACTTGCTCTTCGGAAATCACCCAATTCTCCGCTGGATACGTCTGCCACACTCGATCAACACGAGGCCCAAGTTCATCAGGCTCGGGACGGAAAACCCCCGTACAGTTACGCTAACTTGATTACATTTGCCATAAACAGTTCCACGAAAAAGAAAATGACTTTAAGTGATATTTATCAATGGATTTGTGAAAATTTCCCTTATTACAGGGACGCGGGCAATGGCTGGAAAGTAAGTATTTGTCAGGTCACCGTTGTGTTCAATATTTTGACAACAACTACAACACAACATTTAGATCTTATACAGTACACTGTACAGTCTTGAAGGATACAACACTATTAAGTTTAACACTGCAGAAAAAAAGTCTTTTGCAGCCTCTGTGTTAGCTGATACATACTTTGCAACCCTGTGACCCAGACTTTGTGTCCATCAAGAAACTAGGGAAAGAAGTACCCCTCCTATTTTTTGTTAAATAATTTCTGATATTTATCGGAGATGCCAATGCACAAGTTGTCGGCATGTCGCCTGTCACCTTTAAGTTAAAAATGGCTCATAATTAAATGTCAATTTCTGTATAAGTCCGACTTAACCATTCAAACAAATTGACAAAAAAATATTTTTTCCTATCTCTGAAGTAAAAATTCTGCTAAATATATTCAGTATTTCTCAAACTCACATTATTTGGTCAACAACTGTAACTGTAAAACAAAAATTAAGGGACAGTTTTGTTTATCTGTGGAATTTCTGCTTCAAGTATATTTCTAGGATGTCAGTTTGGAAACATGTTAGCAACCCCCCCTGCCCAGCTTCTTAATGCCGCTTGAACAAGATTAAGTATTATTGTCTTGTTTGTTGTCAGTGTAATTTTAGCTTGGTTTACTTGATTACTTCATCCTTTAGGCTGGCACGCTATCATACATTTGCATGTAATAATGAGTGAAATGACCTTAAGTATGGAGAGCGGAGTAAACCCCCAATCAAACAAACAAGCCATTGATTTGAAGGGGTATTTCCATAGTGTTAGCCAGAAATCAAAAACAGGGTGTCTCAAATAACTATTTTCATAGAAAAAGGGTGTCTCATTTGACATTTTTCCTACCTTTCCCAGGTTAAATTTGACTGAATTAGGGTGTCTCAAATGTATTCCAGACACCAAGACACCCCTCTGGCTAACACTATGGGTATTTCCATCTGGCACTCATTGAAGTCAGTGGCATTCAACCGTTTTGAGAGAAATTTTCTGTTAATTTTCACTGTGAATTGTTGTATTACAAGGATTTTATGTTTTTTTGTTTTGTTTCAGAATTCGATTCGACATAACTTATCTCTAAATAAATGTTTTCAAAAGGTTCCAAGATCAAAAGATGACCCTGGAAAGGTGAGAAATTTTATTTTATTTATTATGATGTCAATTTGTTGTTTGAATTCATTGTTCTAATGAATGATACATTTAGCCTTGGTTATCCACAAGATGCCAAAAGTTGAGTCCGTCACATGAGCCATACCCTAAATGTTCAACAAATTCAAGTCTGAACTTCATAACAAGTTTAAGATTGTGTTTCCATACTTTTCAGCCCTAATGAAGCCGGGCTCAGGCGATTACCAAGTTATAACAACTGTAAACACGACACATGGATTTTACATGTTTTTTACCCCGTGGTGAACGGGGTCTAGATCTTACTCACTCTCTTGTTGACGCTTTTGTTGTTGTTCTTCTTGTTCTTGTTCTTGTTGATGTAACACTAACTAAATGGACTATTTCTCTGTCAATAATGTTA
>JAVFBZ010058131.1:13412-27413 GCA_032466195.1 Katharina tunicata | reverse complement strand
TAGGTATACGTTAGAGTTGCGTAAAAGATCCGTTAGTTAACGGGTTAACCTTCCGTTTTGATGTGGGTCGTACTGTAGGTGAGCAGTTTCATGATAATTGATGGAAACAACGTCTATCCTTAGCCACCAGTTGGCGTACACACTCAGGTGGTACCACCTGCAACTGAACTGTGGCGCCAAACCCAATCCCATGAGACATCTTACTCTGTTATATTCTTACCAAGTTTGAATAGAATCTGTTAAGAAATTTTGTCCCAAGAAGTGGATGAACGAACAGAGAGACGGATTAAAAACCCTATACCATAATATCACCCATCAACTGACCGGCATACAAAAATGATTGTGTAAAATATATGCTTTAAGTTGCTGAAGTGAAAGTGTTACCTTATGGGCACCCTGGATAACTCGCTGGAGTTCACTCCCTTTCCATACATAGATGTCACCACTGAGGGTACCAGCATATGTGGTCTCTTCAGGACCAAAAGCCAGGCACATCATGGTCTGAATGTCTCCTACTTTACCGAACACACCTTTCTTTGGAGTGAGGGCATTTCCACAGAGGGACCAGAATTTGATATGCTTTACACCACAGCTAACTATCGTGTTATCTTGAAACAGATTGAACTGAATGTCAAACACCTGAAATTGATGAAGAAATTAACATTATATATATTGCATCCTTTGAATACGAAGATTTATCCCAAAAAAACTTCTGTTGCCCTTACATGATAGTCAACATGTTTTGTATGAGTTTATTTACAAATTAAATGTTCTAATTGCATTTTGAAAATTGTTTTACTACACATTTGCTTGACATAGTCAATAATATTTTCACTTTATTTGATGACTTTGCATTTTCCCATGTTTGGTGAAAAATCTGGAAGAACGGCTTTACTGCCCATGTTTGGTTGCCCTGAATAAAACAAAAACAACTATCCTTATATACCCCAGGTTTACAGGCATTACTAAGATTGATTGATTGGTGTTTAACACCACATTAAGCATTATTTCAGGCGATTCAACATTTTTACATTTGTTTTTCCTAAGATTCAATAGTCCATATCAAACCACCCAAGGCAGTACACCAAAAATAGAAAAAAAGCGAACTGATGAGGACAGATTTAAGTGAAATCTATTTTAAACAGGCATTGAAACATTAAATGTTGAAGTTTAAAAAATGGGAACTAAATAGTTTATAAACAGTACAATGTTCTTAAAACCTATTACTAGGATGTGGTTCATGGACCAACTTGAATAAAAATTAAAAATTAATGATGATATGTGTCACGCAGGACAAAAGAACTTACCTTATCCGAATGGCCCCGGGCTGTTGCTAATATTTTTCCTTTCCTCCAGTCCCATACATTGATCGTTGCATGCTGGTCCATACCCACTGACACAAGTCGCTGCAATATGAGCACCCACACCGAAATAATACAATCACTGAATTATTATCTAAACTAAATAAATTTAACAAGTATGGGTAATGGCATACAAGTACATGTATAAACTATACAGTTCAAATATTAGGATAAACTGATAAACTTTTTTATTTGATCAAATTATGCTATTAACATAATAAAGACATATGAGTAATGAACTAATATTAGGAAATATTTACCGATCCATCTTTGTCAAATCCTAAGGCCCCAACTCCATTTTCGTGCCCTTCTCTAAGGATAGAGACTGTCTCCATGTTGAAGGAATCCCATACACAGATGTATGGTTTCTTTCCAATCTGTCCTGTGGCCACCAGTGTCCTCTCCGGGTGCATGGCCAGGCTACAAAACCAACAAGTTATCACACCATAGAGCTTTACCCTGGCCTTCTTGTTCTTTGACACTGGCCACGATATTAAAGGGCAGTGAAATACCAATATTATCATTTAAAGTCACATATGCACCCCAAAATTCTGTATGTTTGTTTTTCGCAGATTCACATGAATTATATATATTTTTATCAAAAAGTAAAAGGTAGATGCATTCCATTAATTCTAGCCCCAGATTTGAGGTAAAGTTACCTTTAAAGCAACAAAAAACCTGAAAATTCTGCCAGAAATTTTAATTGGAAATGTGTCAATCTGCTGGAACATCTCAGGCACACAATAATGTACAGACGTCATTCCGAGTCAACCATGTAAGCCACACCCCTTACGAGGTTAAAAATGTTGGCTCATTATAAACAAGGTCATTCACCGCGGCCGGATCAAAGTCTTTGTGAGCAAATATGGCAAGCCCACTTTCCGTTAGATTCAAATAACTTCTAGATTCATCCTTGTATGTACAAGCTTTGTACCAAATGAATAATTTTGATTATAGCTTGAATGTTTTAATTTTTGAACAAATACCAAAACTTGTAAAAAATCAAGGCAAAATGAATTTTGGATGCATTTGTGACTTAAAAGAAGTCCTGATATTTTAACCAACAACAATGTTGTAGCTTATTATACATGTAACTCTGTTCATCTATTCAACATGTGTCATGTGTTAATATAATACAATTTTATTTACAACTACAGTACATCGAAAAATAATAACATGTACAACCATAGTACATGACACTCATCATGTGAGGTTTCGTCAAACTCTTCATGGACAGCTGAACTTCATCTTGAAACTTTACAACTGATGCCAAAACATAACACATCGTATAAATCTAAGTATAAGATTGCTCGATAAAGGTTGCAGACAGTTGATCAGGTGTTTGCTGATCGTAATGTTATGCAACTTTTTTTTACTTTATCACATGACTGAATCATATATAGTGACCGCTTAACTTTTCGTCTGGTCAGTGCTCTCTATTCCGCCAGAAAGTTCTGAAGAATTACAACAGTTATTCATGGAGTTAAAGCTTATTTATTTGTCTGCTTGCAAGGGGCTGGGGGTCATACTTATTGCAATTATAAGACACGAAGTGTAGCCGGTGTTCTGTGGAAGCAAAGAGGGAGCCTATATGCAGAGATCTATATCGATATTAGTCTACTACATGTACGTAATCCTTATATAACAATACAGAACAGTACTGAACAAAAATGTGTAATTTAAAGTTTTTGCACTGACCAATTTTAACTTGTCCAACTAGGTGGTTTTCTATTCTGTTTGGAAGGATAGAACTCTCTGAGATATTTTATATGTAAAAAAATGCCCATTTTGCGCATTTGTAACATTTAAAAAGTGATTTTATTCGTCAATGAGAGTAGCAAGATGGGGGGCCAAATTCGAAAATCTCCCTCAGTAACTCGAATTTCGCTTTGGAATTATTGCCGCAGAGTAAGTTTTTGACACTGAGAGTTACTTCAAATATATTATTTTGATAAAAACCACACAAAGAATCAGAGAAACTGGACAATAATCATTGAAATAAGACGGTAAGTGCAAGTTATGTGACCGCATTGCAGAGATTTATACAATGATTTAGCATTGCACAGTTCTCAGTAGTAAAAGGTAGCCTTGTTGAAGGTGGTTCCGTGAACGACGGCAAATAAGGCTTGAACTCAAAGAGCCATGGCAAAATTCACGTTGTTATAGACTAATACATCACAGGTTTTTTTTACAAAATCAAGCCAGTCACGGGTGGAATGAGAATAAAGCCGCATTCGCATGGTGATGCTTGTAGTATCAAGTCGCCAGGATTTCGACTGAATCGAAGCGTGTAAATCAATGCAAATTTAGTGGTATTCAACTAGTCTAAAGCCAGTGGATTTAAATAGGACGTGCTCTATTTCTTTCGGTCAGGTTTTAGCCGATAAAATTGTTGCATTTGAATTGAATGTCGTTCTGTTTCCTGGATGGGAAAATTTAGTGGTATTCAACTAGCCTAAAGCCAGTTGATTTAAATAGGATGTGCTCTATTTCTTTCGACGTGTCGACATGTTTCAGCCAATAAAACTGTTGCATTTGAATTGAATGTCGTTCCGTTTCCTGGATGGGAAAATTTATTGTTATTCAACTAGTCTAAAGCCAGATGATTTAAATAGGACGTGCTCTATTTCTTTCGACAAGTCAACAGGTTTCAGCCAATAAAACTGTTGCATTTGAATTGAATGTCGTTTCGTTTCCTGCAAGGGAAAATTAAGTGTTATTCAACTAGTCTAAAGCCAGTTGATTTAAATTGGACGTGCTCTATTTCTTTCGACGAGTCGACAGGTTTCAGCCAATAAAACTGTTGCATTTGAATTGAATGTCGTTCCGTTTCCTCGATGCTCAGCTATTTATCCAAATTGATACTACAACTTACACCCTGTGAACACAGCTTAAGCAAAGCTTGCCTTGAATTGTTTACAAGCTTGTCAATACTCGACAATATTTCGACAAATTTGAAATAAAAATAACCTTAACAATCACGATGGACAGGGGTTAACCGTTATAAGGGTTTAATAAATATAAAGCAATGCTGCAACATTTTCCATTGTGCCGCCTCTTGCTTGAGCCAACATGCAGTGTGCCATTAGATTCCCGCGACGCTTGCCGGCTGTCAAAAGTGCCCTGTAACTGTAAATCTTCATTAATTGGTGAACAAAAATAAGCCGGTTCTGCTCACTTTAGTTCAACTATTCGATGCTCATGTTGATTTATTTTAAATAATGATTAAGAGTTAATATGTCCAGCCCTTGAAGATTTTTTTTTTTTTTAATATTATAAGCAATTAATAAAATTGCTTATTTAATAATAAAAACTGTCAAGGATCTGCTTCAGTTTGAATGTAAGTGCAGATTAGTTTTAATAATTTTATCCCAGCATGTCAGGACAAGAAATCAAATTAAGTGGGTACCCCAGCTTATAGACGAATACATGTACAACTAACATTGGTTTGACAGTTAACATGTAGAGTGATCTGTAAACAGTAAAATAGCACATGCTGAAATAGCAAAAATCAACCCAATGTCAGCATCAAATAAAAATAAGATATCATTTTATTTCAAGACAATGTTTACTTTCAGACGTGATTTCCACTTGTGGTTGAGCTACTAAATACACTATACACAGCTGAGAACGTGTACAGTCATGCTGCGCCGATAATGAATTTATCCCAGAACATTTACTTAGTCTTTTTAACAAAACAAGTGAGAACGTTGCAGCACCGCAAACTCGTTTATTCGTCAAGCAATTACACATGTGATTATCCTACCTGACAATGTCATCGTCGTGTCCAAGGAAGAATTTTTGTCTATGATCTCGCAGGTTGAATACGATGCCGACTCCTGCCACAAAATACACAACTTCTTTATGAGCTGTGTAATACAGGTTATTCCGACATTGATGCCCTCTATACCCATACACCCATTCTAATCGGAGCTGTGATTTGGGGGCTGTCTTGTCTGCCATCGTTCTCAGTTCCTCCAAATATATAATTTTTAAAATTAGTGCCAAACACGGGAAAGCCTCAACAACCTGACGCCATTTTGACTCTACTACCGCGAAACATGTTGCTGGTCATGTGATATTTCTACCGACCAACCGTTTCGCTTAACCAGGCGTGGGCGGGGCACATCGACCTGTCAAACCCGATGACTTTGATTGATGTTCCTGAAGTTAGCATCAGTTTCCTATTCAAGGTTCAGACAGAAAGAAAAATGAATGGTAGAAATACATAAAAGGGGACATGGTTTTGTTGTAACAAAACGTAACGTTCTGCATTTCGGTATCGGGAACAGGGTAAAAAGGGTAGTTGAACCACGTCAAATAAAAGTGGATAACATCTTCAACTTGGGTCAAGTTGGGTAAAGGCCTAAGCACACATTAAGGATATCAAATTTATGGGGCACCGGTAATGAGTGTTCTTGGATCAGGTACTTTTGCATTGATGTCATGATAGTAAAACCGTGAGTCGGGTGTAAAAAAATGTCCAGTGCAATGAGTATTTTTGAATCGGGTAATATAAATATGTGCAAGTAGGGTAATACCAACCAGGCATGGTCAAGCTACGTAGTAGACTAATAACGATACAGATCTCTGCATCTATATGTCAGGTAAAATGGATCAGAATAGTGCACAAGATGTTCAGGTAGAACAAACTTATATAATTCGTTGAACCCGTGAAGGGAACGTTGCTGGTAAATCCGTATAATAGGCTAGGCCTACCTGTGTAAACATGGTATCAGGTAAGGTGTTTCAACGAGATAGTAATATAGATGGCTGTAAACGAATAAGCCTGCCAGACTTATAGGCGGTTCAAGCTTGTTTAAATACGTTGGATCAAGAATAGGGTAACGACTTTTTTAGAATACGGAAAAATGGGGTAACTGCATAGTAACAAGCACACCATTCAAGAAGTTTAAATTGATGTAAGCGAGGTACTAAACATCCAGGTTAATACAATAATACGATTAATTTCATAAGTTGAAAGGATACTTTGTATGGTTAACAACTTCTTAATTTATTATGCATAACGTTTCTATCTCATGCCAGAGATCGTTTTCAAGTCACTTTCAAGGGACCTTATGTTTATCCAACTTCTAAATGCCACTCAAAAAAACGATTCATTTCATTGGGAATATGGTAATGAGCATTGTTGAGAAATTAGCGTCGTGATTAGGGTAAAAGGTAGAAGACGTGCCGTAACAAAATAAAATGACTGTGAGCAAGTAGCAGACATTCAGGCAGAAAAGAATTATCTTAATATAAATTGAACCGAGTTATGGCTATTGTTTAGAATATATGAATATAGGGTAGCAAACATGCTTTAGGAAGCTCAAACTGTACGGACAGGGTGCGAGACACACAGGTAAACCACAATTAGTTACGAATATATATCTTTGTCAAGAGTAATCAATCTGGCACAGGGATATCGAAATTAACGCACATGTCTATTAATTAAGGATAATGACAGTTATTAGCTTAACCAATATTGATACGCGTATATGCACAGCGGGCACGGGCTAGTAGACTGTTAATCCTCTCCAGGTAGCTACCTGTATTTAACTGATTGTCAAACACCACTGTTGTAAATAATGTAGCCAAGTTTTATCATCAAAGTAAACGGTCTTCTAATTCAAATATTTGTAGGCCTATCGGGTCTGCTCTAGGATAAAAATCACTATCTCAACTTTTTGAATTTGCAATAATACAAAAAACGCAAATTTTGAGCTGGGTTAAAGTATCATTAAGAGCTCGTGTTCTCCTTCCTGTACGCTGTATCAAGGACTTATATAGAATTGGTCTTTGGATGTTTAAATGGTTTCTGTGGGGGAGATTTAGGCTTTTAAGGGACACGGTTTTGATATTCCTGTATAAGACGACTAGTAAGTCGAGTGCCAGGCTGGTCATATTGAAATACAAAAGGAATAATGTGTGACGTTTTCGCACAGGTACCGCTTCTACAGGTAGATTGATCTACATTATAACTGTTCAGCTTTCTGAGAGTTTCGGATTTAATCTTGCAAAGAAGTCGCGTAGAATATCCTCTGGGAACCAAGGCCTTCAAGAGAGCAGAGCAGGTCGTGTTGAAGGCAGCAAGTGTGTTAGTATTTCTATGAAACCTTATTATTTGAAATTTGATAATGCCATTAAAGGCGTGTGGGGGTGAAAATATTTGGCATGGAGTAGCTGATGGGTATCCATATAGTCTAAAAGAGCACGGTATAGCCCAACATTCCTGGTATATAGAAATGAACACCTTTATATACGGAAACATCTAAACAATTCCGCACTAACCAGGTAGATAGTATATGTTGAAGTTGAATGTTTAGGTCATGTTGATTTAAAGAAGAGATAATATATTTATATCATCTCTGGAGTGCTGCCAGAGGATAAATATAGCACAACATAGAATGTTTACCACACTTGCAAGGGTTTCATAAAAATAGAGGCAAAGTTGGGGCTAAATTGTTTGTCTATAGCACAGCCTTTAATTTGTTGGGACATTTGACCATTGAACTCGACATCGTTATACTTTTCAAACCGAGTTCCAGTAGTGAGGATGGGGGTCGGAATACTTACGAAAAGCATTTTCAACAGACAGAAGACCCGCCTCAATATCGATATTGGTATATATTGATTCTACATCCATGTTCTGTAATGTGACTTCTTTATGAACCTGAATATCAGTTAATTTATTAATAAGGTCCCCAGTGTCCTGAATAAACTGGGGTGACTGTTGGCGATAAGGTTCAGATAGTAGTCAATAAGTTCAGAAATGTGGTAGGATTCAGAACCACAATTCTACCTTGGGGCATAGGCGGACGAGGCCATTTCTCCTATGGTTTGTGGGTTTTCAGAAGAATTTAAAATAGCACATTTTGGATTCCCGTCCTGCTATAAGATTAACAGCTTGCCTAGTAGTAATGATTTTTTAATCCTCTAAAGACATGATTTTTTCGTTGAAATTCTTCCTGTTTCCCGGCCAAATAATATATTTTTTTTTGTAATGGTCAGAGTTACTCAGTTGTCGTTGTGTTTTACAAATGTAATCCTGCCTTGCCATGATAACCGTCAGCTGGATTAATAACGGTATATCGAGTTTGACGAAGCTTAGAGATCGATTGTCTTTCCGCCCTGGTGAGAGTAGAATGGTTTTAGTGTTGGCAACCTTCCCAAACTCTGTTATAAGCGTAGCAACAGTTCTAGCATTATTCTCTGGTTCAGTAATGGTCGGCGCTTTACCCCTTTTTTTCTGTAAAGTTAACGTTTTTTCTCTCTCTCCAACTACAGCTTCTATCTGTTCTAGCCAAAGTATCTCGACAATCGAATATATAACCTAATTTCGAAATCTTCAAGTCTCTGTCTGAATATTTCTTGTGGGATGGGACAAAAGAGAGACCACGGTTAAAGAGAAACTTATCCGATGTCGTTAAGATTAGATCCTTAATTGGTAAGGGTTACAATACTGTAGTACCTATAAGCCGAAATTGGAGTGGACTATGTCTTTACCCACACCTAGTTTAAATAAACATGTTTAAGCCAATGATCATACAAGGATTATGCTGTATTTTCAATTCCATGAATTTGATCCCGGCAAACTCTAAACTTAGATTGATCTATCCCCGGAAGTATGTTAGTTAGGTCATATTGGAAGCTGCAGAGTTAAGGTCTCATAAAGCCGAAATGACATTGGCAGATAATTTTGATGAGGATGGCCAGTTCAACGAAATACAACAAAGGTTTAGGGAATGTCTGCCTAATGGTTGTCATCGTGTAACACGTTTGTGGAATTGGCTATGGAGTGTTCTTATTGTTTATTCCAACATCCAAGAATCTCCGGTTTAGGCCCTTTGTCATTTTGAGCAACAGTTAGAAATGAATTGAATTCTACATGTATATCAGGGTGAGGTTATATATTGATTCTAGCTAGATTAGAATCTCGTACTAACAAGATGTTTTTGGTTACTTTTAGAAGGTGCAATTTAGATGAAGTATGTCTGAATTTCCTAAATGTTTTACTTTCATGACGATGGGGGTCTCAGGGCATCAGAATTGGAACGATCAGACCCGTGCATGGGGGCTAAATGTATTTTTATCAAGAGTAACCACGCTGGCACAGGGATATCGACTAATTAAACCCGATAAATCATGTCATGTTGTAGATAAATTCTAAAAGACAAGTTTGTAAATAGGTAGACCTATTATATCAGACTTTAGTTCTGAATTTTACCACATTTCCCAAAACACCGAGGACTTTCTG
Source organism: Katharina tunicata (assembly GCA_032466195.1). Taxonomy (NCBI): domain Eukaryota; kingdom Metazoa; phylum Mollusca; class Polyplacophora; order Chitonida; family Mopaliidae; genus Katharina; species Katharina tunicata. The sequence continues at coordinate 17,795 of JAVFBZ010058131.1, read as the reverse complement.
AACAAGTTATCTGAAATGCAGGTCATATATTATAGTGGCCCTTGACGTAGAATCTATGTACACCAATATCGTTATTGAAGCAGGCACGGATACCCATCAACTACTCCATGCTAATTATTTTCATCCGCTGCACACCTTTGATGGAATTATCAAATCCCAAATAATAAGGTTTTATAGGAATAGTAGCACTCTCGCTTTCTTCAACGAGGCCTGTTCTGTTCTATTTAAGGATTTGATTCCCAGCTCTAGGATATTCTACGCGACTTCTTCGCAAGATTAAATCTGAAACCACAGAAAAGTGAATAGCTATAATGTAGGCCAATCTACATAATCAGTACCTGTACGAAAAAATCAAAATCACCCTGTAATATTGTCAGGTGGGTCTTCCAAATGTATGAAGACTAGATGTAAGCTAGACTATTAGGCCAACATACCAGAGATGGCTTTCTTCGTCGGGGAACAATCTAAAAATGCCTATCCTTTGGCAGATGTTTAAACTATGATTCTGAAAATGTGTTTTACCTCATCACTTTTAAAGAGTGTCTGATACAATATGTTGGAGAAAAACGAAAATCCCCTTAGGCTTAGCATTTGAGTTCAGTCAGACTACAGCTGATTAGCTCCCCAATATATTTATATATATAGGTGAACATGTCTCCCTTCTTGGCCAGTCGGCCATAGATCATTTTGAAATCATGCCGATTGAAAAAAAAAAACCTGTTTTCCTTCTGAAGAGGAAACCAAACGGAGAGGCTTGGGGAGAGAAGTTCATTGGATTAAAATACTCATAACGCTGTATCCATTGGGTTTCAATCTTGAACCAGGTAAAGGCTCAAGGGTAAACATTATTCCTTTTGTATTCCAATATGACCAGTCTAGCACCAGGTTTGCAAGCCCCTAATATATGAATATCAAAACATTGTACCTAAAAAGACTAAGCCTCTACCACAGCGTACAAGAGGAACAACTCTCAATGACCTCTTGGTTAAGACGAAACTTCCTTCTGTATCAGATAACCCATAACTGCCATCGTCTTAATTTTGGTAGACTAACGGGTTTATTACTAACTCTAAACGATACATTTTTCAGGTCATATTTATTTTCACCTATACCTAAATATCTATGTGTGTTACATATTCGCCACATATTTATCTTCACAATCTACATGTTACATGTATCGCCTTTTCTCGAAATGCGCCTTTAGGTTATCCAGAATAACTCGAGATTCAGATCTATCTAGAAACTTGTCTCTGAGAATTGATCTAGAACATGAGATGATTTATCGGCTTTAATTAGTCAGTATCCCTGGGCCAGTGTGATTAATCTTGACAAAAACTTATATATTAGAAGAAGAAATCACTAAAATAAACTGTTAAGTGTCAGGAGATAATGTTTAACTAGATAAAAGTTTTAAAACAGTTTAGTATCAGTATAAAAAAAAGCGTGTATATCTTTAGATTACACTTGGAAAACAGTAAAATCTGGTCGAAAATCGCTGGTCTTGTCCATTAAAGCAGGTCTGTAACCTGTTACCCTATTCATACACAGATTTAACAGTACTGATTGTCCTATTGCTAATTCGACGTAAGCAGAAATGTTGTGTTGTCTGGATGTTTTGTACCCAATTATCTCCCATTTTACATTTTTCGCTATTATTACCGGATTCAACGATGCGAATGTCTATAATAGGCCTAATTTTTTCTCACCCCTTTGACCTAGTATGAACACAACGAGAGCCCGTGTGTTACGTAAAACCACTCAACAATAAGGATAGAAATCGTTGTCTGGATAACGGACAAGGGTTTATATAATGTTCAGTGTCTTCAACTGAAAACCAGCATTAACATTGTGGCGAAACAATTAGATGGCGATCAAACATATGTGATCTCAAAGCACTATACATTTAAGTCTTTGTTGAGACATGTTCTTTAAATCAACATGACCTAAAGCCTTTAATATATGTTAAGCGATGCATGGGACAGTGTGTAAATTGTTCCACAATTCACGATCCACGTAGGTGGAAAATATGAAGTTTGAAAACTCACAGTATTGCAGAAAGGGACCTGTAAATTGCCCGCATTTTTAGTGCACATTGCAACGCGCCACACCGGCAACTAATAAATTGTGGCAGAAGGAACTTAAGGTAAGAAGGCGTTTGGTTATCAAGTATTTTGTAAAAATGATCCAGCTTATGACGTTTGCGGCGTTCTGATAATGGTCCAGTTTCCTTGTAAACTAAACGATGGCTATAGTCCCACGCGGACAGCCTCATATAGATCTTAGGGCATAGAGTTGGAGATTTTCAATAATCGTGGCTTGTTGTTTAGTATACAGTTATCAATTAACACATCCTCGTAATCAAATAAAAGGAGAATAGAAGAACTGTACATAATTTCAAATGATTTTCTACTTAGCCTATATTTAAAACTGCGAAAGCAATTTATCATATGACTTACTTTCTTTAATATATACTTTATATAGTTATCTCACCTACAGTCTGATTGTATAAATACACCAAGATGTTTATGAACACACACCTGTGGGATTCCCACATTTGATGGAAACAAAGGAGGTTGAATTGAAGTGTCGTGTTTTCGTGAGAGAAGGACACTTTCAGTTTTGGAAGGACTAAATTGCACCAACCAGGTTTCAGCCCACTAGGAATCTTTTTCCAGATCGGCATTTAAAAGATCTACTCCAGATTGTGGTCTTTTAATAGAAACATGTATGTACAAGGAAGTGTCATCCGCGAGGAGCCTTATGTTGGGCCTGATGCCAGAAACAATGTCGTTGATGTATATCAAAAACAAGACTGGCCCCAACACAGACCCTTGTGGGACACCAGCAGTCACAAAGTCATAACTGGATGTGTATCCATCAATAACAACGCGTTGTTTTCGTTGGCCAAGATATAACTAGCAAACCAGTCCAAAAGTTTATTCCGTGTGCCTATGGAGTGGAGCCTGTGGAGCAGTCCTCTATGCCACACTTTATCAAACGCCTTAGAAATATCACAGAAGACTGCTCTCACATCCCTACCACTGTCCATCGCTTTACTAATACAATGGTAAATATCAAGTAATTGATACACCTTACTATCTCCAGCAATAAACCCAGACTGACAAGCAGTAAAGACATTTGTCTTGGGTAGGAAAGAGAGAATGTATTTTTGAAGACACCTTTTAAAAACTTTGCATACGGCACTAGTTAAAGAGACTGGCCGATAATTAGAGGGTTAATTGTTATCACCCTTTTTGTAAATTGGAATGGCGTTTGAAAGTTTCCAGACGCTAGGCACCGATCCAGAGTTTAGTGGCATATTAAATAAAATTGTTCACAGTATGGATAATTCGGTAGCTAACAGTTTAAGAACACGATTAGTTATTTTATCTGGACCATATGCCTTGTGTATATTCAAACGAGATAATGCTTAAAAAAAACGTCATTATTTGTAATCCTCTATAAATGTGGGCAGAATAGGTAAATTTGGTAAGGAAGCCAAGCTGTCAACTAATGTAGACTGTTGTATAAAATAGTCATTTATTATGTTGGTCTTTGCTTCTGGTTTATCATACACCAGATTTTCATGCAGTAGTGATGGAAATGTCATCTCTCTAGGACGTATTTACTGTTGAATAAAAGTACTTTTAACAAGTAGTACGTCAGTTTCCTTTGTCTCACTGAATAAAATAAGTGGGTTATTCATATATTCACCTTTATTCTATTTACAGTCAATGATGTAGCAGGCACTGGTGCTATAGAAATATAACATACAAGTCATATCGCTCGGTTAACCATACTGTCGGCGAAGAAACCGATTGGTTTCACGCGCAACTTGGCACCATATAGGGACAATCCCATAGTTTTGTTGTTTTATAGTAAATATTGTTTGACACGACACACTTTTTTTTATATATATTATTTTCATAAATTGTATGGTTCTGAAGGGGTCCTCTAATTTGGCCGCGCCAATTGCAGCATGGTTAGTCTGGCAATGGATAAAACGGATGCATGTACCTCTTGGCCAGACTTTATTACCGAATCTGACAGGTGATACTTGGCTGGTCTTGATGGACAGTTTAAGTTGTTTAATATTGTTATTTTAGTAATGTTAACGAGTCTGTTACTTCATGATGAAAGATTTCCAATAGATTAAATTAAACTAAACTGTTAGACACTGTCTGACTGTAAAGTGTAATGGTGAGGCCTTAATTGCAGAAAATCTGACAATAGAGAAACTATAGTCAACATTTTCTGTAATCAGGGCCTGGCCAAGATTCTCTATTGTCAGCTTGTCAGGGATGTCATTGTCAGGGTCTTTCTTGCCAAGTCTGTCTTTAGTCAAAATTTTCTGTAATCAGGGCCTGGCCAAGTTTCTCTATT
>JAVFBZ010058131.1:0-13312 GCA_032466195.1 Katharina tunicata | reverse complement strand
GTCTTTCTTGCCAAGTCTGTCTTTAGTCAAAATTTTCTGTAATCAGGGCCTGGCCAAGTTTCTCTATTGTCAGATTGCCAGGGATGTCATTGTCAGGGTCTTGCAAAGTCTATCTTTAGTCAAAATTTTCAGGGCCTAGCCACGACACCTGATGACAGAATCTGACCGTAGAGAGCAGTGGCCAGGCCCTGATAATACATATATGTAGGCCAATCTTGATGTCACCACTAAGTTATGTCAGAAATAGTTTCATTCTGAAACTCACCTTGTCTTGAGAAGACATAGTTCAACTACAATCTCAAATACAATCTACTCTTCAGAAGACTTCCAAACAGACTATTCAGACGAAATAAATTAATTCATATATGAACAGCTTTTATTTTGTAAATAATATATATTTCATACCTTTGAGGTTGATTCACATTCTCTTTGCGATATATACATGGCAAAATACCAACTCTTCTTGATACTAACAATAACAACAGCAAACAATCTTTAACATAGATTTCACCAACAGTTCAATAGAAAATAGCCTTTGAAGTAACAGAAAAAGGAAAGATTCCAATATAAAAAAAAAGAAGAATATATAATTATAATCAGCAATCATTGATAAATAAAACAATTAAGACTTATGAATGTTGCAGCTGTGTTTTAAATTGGCCCCTTCATCAATTGAGATTAATAATTATAAACCACACAAAAAAACGAATTACAAATTGAACAAATCAAAATCTAATCTACAGTGAAGAAAATATATTACGCATCGGTGTCAATGTAATGTTTAGATAAACAATGTTCAATGTTAGGCACTTCTTTCCGTTAAATACAGGAATGATCATACTAAATCTGTGAAAACACAATACAATTTCTCAAAAATCTTCCTCTAATTGGTCCAAAATCACATGCTAAAAAGATAAGCCCTGAGAATATAGAAATAAATGAATACTTATTACAGAGTTTCTATTAAACTTGTTATGCTAAATAAGTATACAAAGAAACAGAGCACCTTCATACATGAGGGGGTTAGGTAAACAGAACTAACTACTAAAAAAGTATACAGGGTAAAATCTGAGACAGTATTGCTGCTGACTGACTTATTCTGCAACGAAAGTCCACCACTTAAAACATCAACCTGGCCATGATGAAGGCAAGTCCTCAACATAAAACATCAAAAGGTCAACCAGGTTTATGGTCATATCCCATGGTACTTACTAATACAAAATTATGCTGAGATAAGACAAAGTGTCAAAATGTACAATATAATGAAATTGGTCAATAATTATGATTTGGTGATGAGGTTTTTTGTAATAATAATAATAAACAATAGTTAATACAACAATTATGTAAACAATATGAGATAAGAAATAAGTATACACTTGTTCTAATTAATTAATACATTATCTATGCTAGGCTATAAAAAACATAATAAAAAATAAAACAATGTACAATTGATCATTTTTGCCTACATTTAACAAGTACATCAAAGAGAAGACCAAATTCATCACAACTATTGACACATTTTAAGGTCTTTTGAAAGTTGAAACTTCAAAGTTTGTTCTGTAGGTGATCACAGTATATTGCAAAGTTAACAATATCATTATATGGTTGATGGCTGTTTTAACCTCTTTGTATGAAAATGTACTCCAGACTAATTATCTCTTGTTTGTATAATAAATGTGTCATGGTATTTGCAGAACAAATATAACAGAAATTAATTTCAGCTGTAAGAATTAATCAATAGTTAGCAAAAGATTGTTTGTATTGTGACCCCAGTTAAAAGATATGGTTACAATTTACTAAAACTGAAATGCATGATTTGCGTTTGTTCGGTTGTGATTAAAGTATAAGTTTCCAGCTACAATTTTTCGGGTTTATCTTTTTTGTGTTCTTTGTGCTGATCTTTATCTTTTTTAGACTTCTTTAAAAACCCAAACATGCTCCCTCGTTTTTTCTCTTTCTCATGTTTATGTTGATCATCGCCAAGAGCAGCAGAGTCAGAAACCGGTCGTGTGAAGGAACCACGTTTAGAACGCATCTGAAAACAATTAAAGACAAGTACATTATTTTGAAATGAAAAATTTATTTTAATTATAAATCACCCAAAGTTCACCCTTGAGTTCATCATATTCCACAGGATGGTAAGTTAGATGTTACACTGTGTATTACACCATAGTATTTTGGGTGAGTTCATATTCCACAGGATGGTAGGTAATAAGTTACACCGTATATTATGGCTAGGACAAAAACAAAAAATGTACACATTACTTTTTTTGCATAATTTATACGGTAATTTGCTGAATTCTATGAAACTTGTTCTATGTTGCACATATGCACATGGAGATGTCCAATTTTCCTGGAAATTTGCCAAAAGGGTCAAAAGAGTTTTACCTTCATGGAAAGAAGAATGTTGTGTATGAGTTTTAAAGTGATACGTTAAATTAAGACAGAGATATGGCTGGGACCAACAACAAAAAAATAGCTTTTTTTTGCAGAATTTATGCAGAAATTTCCTTCATGAAATTTTTTCTCAGCCGCACATATGCATTCGGAGATATAGTATATGACTCATGACATGGGGAATAAAACAAAAAAACAGTTAATTTGCATAATTGATTTGTATATTTGCCTAATTCCACGATATAATTTCCATGTTACACATCTATATATGTAGAAGTATGTCATATGTAATAAGTTTCAAATAGCAATAGATACAGCCCAGACAAGTTCATATTTGAAGTATCTGAGCAAGGCAGATTTCATGAACTAGCCTAGCTTATGGTGTGAAGGCAGTCGTTGCATAATCTCAAATGTATAATTGGTAAGAAAACGATACAAATATAGACAGATATAAGACTGATAACAAACTTGAACAACTAGTTCTAGAAGACATAAAAACAAAGGCTCACCTTAACTTCATCTGACTCATCTGAAACAGCAAAACAATGCCAGGTAATTATATTGGACGGGAAACACTATTGAACTCTTGTCACCAGACTATATATAGCTTTATTATACTACTGTACCTTGCATTAGCCATACATGAAGATGGAGTTAGTTGTATTATACTTATATTATACAGAAATATGTACAAAATCATATATGTTGCGTTGTGTTAGATTAGTTTTAGCAAATTATTAAAATCCACAAACAGCCGGTGAGAAGAAATATTTTAGGTATTAAATTCTGACAGCCATCCAGTTAAAGCATGTCATCTAACAAACTATGTTGCAAAATGCACTTTCTTTATAAGGAATGAAAAATATCTGATGACCTGTGGTAATATCTGGTTACTGTCAAAACTTACGTTGATTGATTTATTTGGTCATATTTAAGGTTATTCAATTCATATGGCTGCTGGGTAATGAAAGGTGGGAATGGCTTCAATTGGGAGGGGACTGTGTGATAGTGTGTGGTGAGCTACGGAGTCTTATCAAAGAATGAGTCACTATTTACTGATCTCTACAGGTATGTGTAAGTACTGACTAACCTGAATCTCTGGCCTGCCAATCACCATCATCACTGTCCCTTGACACACCCAAACGCCCCGGGGGTAATGTAGACTGGGGCACAGCAGGGGCATCCTCGTCTGAAGAATAATCCACAAATATTATAGTTATTCAATAGGAATAATAATAAAAAAAAAAAAAATAAAAAAAAAAATAAAAAAGTAATTCTTTATTAACAAATCTTTATTGTCGTCTTAGTTTTTAAACACCACACTGATAGGATTACCCTGTATAGCATGGAGAAACACAAGTGGTGCTAAACAGGGATTAATTAATCAGTACATTTAAGTAATTTCACTCATATGATCAGATGACAGTACCTGGACAGGACAGAGTGGTGAATTTCTTCACTCCAAGTTGTTGTCTTACAGGACTACGGATACCAAACCTACCAAGCCTTACAAAAGGCACAATGACAGTAGGCCCTATTCTTATAACAGGCAAACCAGATGTTGTAGCAGCCCTTTGACCACAGGACAGAAAACAAAAAGCCACCTGTTTTAAGTCAGAACTATTACTTGTTCAGACATAGATGTGGTCACCAACAAACTCTAAAGCTAATGTCTTCCAAGTTGTTGTTATCCATCTACTGCACTGGAAAGGGAGCACTGACCTCCGATACATGCTTTACATGGTTTCTTTTATTTCACTTTCCTTACAGTCAAGGACCTATACTTGTATTTTAATGCGTTACTTCCTTACCTGAAGCTAAACTTGAATCTCCAAACGACCGATCATGTAAAGAGTGCTCCCCCTTTGATGATGGTGTACGTTCATCTCCAGTTCTTTGATGTTCTGGTTTCTCTGGAGTAGTTGACAAATCCCGGGGGGCTGGGATTGGGGCTCTGTCACCATGGCGAGAAGGGTATTCGTCGGTATCACTTCCCACCGGTGACCTTGACCTTAACAAAGCTTCGTCAGCTGGTAATGCTAAAAAAATTAAGATACAAAAATTTACAAGATAGCTCACAAATTATCCACATAAAATTAAAATAAAATAATAATCGGTATACATTAATTTATGTGCTAGTTTTTTTTTATCTATGCTGATTATTTGTAAAGTACAAGGAAATGTCTTTTGTGAAACTATTATCAAGTCAGAATTGATCAGTTTATTACATAATTACTCATGAATGAGTTCAGTTCAGTCAGATGTTCAGTAGTAATATCAAACATGCCATTAAGAACCAAACCACACTGATGAATGTAGAATTAAAAAGTCCTCAACCCGGCCATTACCAAAAAAACATTTGTTAACACAGCCAAAGATCAAAATTCAAATTGTTAAAAAAGAAAGCAAAAAAGTGTCACAAAAACATTAGGCCTAATACGGATGACAAACAGCGCAAGTTCTAAAAGGGTAATTCTGAACAAAATAAACACAATCTATGGTCTACATTGTGTGCTGAAGAAGAACAATAGCTACATGTATGTGGCATTCAATCAAAAATATAGAAATCCGGCAACAGGATCATGTTGTAACTGTCTTTCTTCACATGGTATTTATGTTCTTATTTAATAGAACTTGACTAACGTTATGACAGCGTGCAGTAAAGCAAGTGCATGCCCTAATGCTATCTTCTTTGTACACTGAAAAGCCAGTATCCAGTGTCCCACCCTGATAATGTGAAATGACATTTGTCAGACAATTATTGTACACACACACCTTCATGCTATGCACTAAGCTATTCTGAATCTAATATCTGGATTTGATGGAGATGCTTTAAATTATTAACACAATGCAGCCAGACGGGTTATTCATACAAAATATAAATTAAAATTGACATGAATGGTTTTATAACTTTTTCATTTTAAGCTTGAAATATATAATTGAAATGGAGACAGTAAATTCAACCCGCACAGATGATTAGTTACTTAAAGTAATGAAATGAAGACACAAAGTTAACTATTAAAGATGTGCCAATCAAAAATATAGCAAAAAATTTAAACTATCACATTTTCGCTGACCATAACAAAAAAATGTTTTTTACTACTTTATTCAGAGGAATTACCAAAAAAGCATCAATTTGACAAGCTAAGCCATAACCTACACCCAGAAACATTAAATTTAAGAAGGGACAGACAGAAAGTTTGATGCAAAATATTTGCAAATATGGCATTCCTTCATTCACACATCTACAACCAACAAGCATTATTTATTAGCATACAACAGAGACGTGGCAAAAAAAGACTGAAAAACAAAGCATAACAAAAAACCACATGATGTCAGACTCTACAATCCTGACTAAATGTGAGCCGCTCAGAGGATAAAACATGCAGGTTTCTCTAAAATAGAGAACAGCACGATGTCAAGGTCACCTCTTTGGTCATTCAAGGCCTCCTGACAAATTGATAAGTCCTCGTCTTTATGCTGCTGGGGAAGAGCTGTGGGGAAAATGTTAATCATTGCGTAACATTGTCAATTTGTAAGGATGTATAAATATGTAAAGGCACACTCGAGGGCATTTCACTTATATGATGCAGATGAGTAGTCAGTGTTTGGTGGAAGTTCAAGAGGAAAACTTTTTGTTTGAACTGTGATCTCTGTAGCCAGAGGAACTTAACTCATACATGTATATGTGTTTAGTAAAAACAAAGGTTAAATATAATTAAAAATATGTTAAATATAAAGAAAAACATATATAGTTTTGACTTTTGTTATGTGCATGGGATAAAGATTATGGTGTGCAACCACATGCACTGGAAGCTCACTGATTTCTGTAAATTACACCATTTAAAATAATTAATGAGGGCATTTTCTGTGTGGAACCAATGGTGAAGCATGCAGTCAAGGTAGTATAATGAATCAAAACCTGAAATAGCATATGAACGAACTTGATCGCTTAACACTTTTAAAAGAGACTTTGTTTTGACAGTAGTGAAATACACATGTAAATAAAAGTATATATCATAAAGGAGAAAAAACAGATTGCACTTAACCCACCCTGGCAATGGCAGCTATAGTTTTACAACAACAATTACCTAGCTTACTTTATCATAACAAACTTTAAGTTTTGGACATATCTTTATATTACTGACCTGATTGTTTGTTTATCTTCTCACACCACTGAGTCATGTCACCTTGGTTACTAGCTTCAAAGAGATACTCCGCACCATCTCCCAAGTGTAGACGCATCACATTTTTCTTTTTTGTGTAATCCGCTGCATGTTCACACTTAGAATTGTATACATTTAAAGGTGGTGCTATGGCAGCACTCTCTATGAAACCTAAAATAAGCAAAGAGGAAACAATAAAAATGGGTATTTAAAATTGTCTTGATGCTATTACCAATCTTGATTGATTGGTCTCAAAAGATTTATTTACTCAGCAAAAGTTTCTGTTTATTTATTTTTTTATTGGTGTTGAACATCAGACTCAAGACGAGTCAAGAGTATTTCACTTATGTGAAGAATTTGCTTGGCCGTGTTATGGTGGAAAGCCTGGGGTTCATCAGTGAATTTGAACCTATTCAGATAAAGTGAAGGAGTCTCAGTATTCAAACACTCCACCACCTGAGCCACACTGCGCTCCCTCAATTTGTCAGAGATATATACAGCTTTAATGTATATCATTTACCACTGACCTTCCTTATCCTTGAAGAAACAGAGGAGTTGACCACAGAGTGCTGTGTACATGTTCTTCCACGATCTTATTGCGGCTTTCTTCCCTCCAGATTGTAATTCCTGTTTGCGGTCTAAAAATCCTGCAATTTCTGGGGCAGGCAAACCAGAAGGCAATTTATACTTGTCCTTAAAGCTGTGAGTTTTTCTACGCAAAGTGAAACTTGGTGTACGCTTTGATTTTTTCTGATCCTCGTATTTAATTTCATCATTCCGTTTCATGGCGGGGCTAGTTGGTGTTCGTAAAGCTTGTTTTTTTTCTAGCCCTGGGCTGGTCAAAGGAGGATTTGACATACCCAAATCTTCATCATTACTAATGTTACTAATGTCACTCGGTTTGTTTTTACGATCTATACTAGAGACTAATTCGTTGGACTCTTCTCGTTGTTTGGTTGGAACAGTTGGGGGAGAGGATATAATAGGGGGAGGGGTATCGCTTTGCACACTATCAAAGGACTCGTCTTGTTGGGTAGGAGATTGTGGCGGTGATGATGGTTCGGGAGTTATTGACCTTTGACTTTCCAATGTCTTGTGATCAGACACAGGTTCGGGAGTTATTGACCTCTGACTTTCCAATGTCTTGTGATCAGACACAGGTTCAGCAGGTAATGACCTCTGACTTTCCAATGTCTTGTGATCAGACACAGGTTCGGGAGAAGAAGGTTGATCAGATTCAGGGTCCATTGATCCACTCCGCTTGAATTCGGCTGCCTTCTGAAGTTTTACAGGTGAAATAGGCTCAGTTTGACTCCTGAAGCTGAACGCCCTCTTTACTTCTCGTTTCGGCGAGTCTCCTGTTGGAGTGGCCTTGAATGTCTGTGATCGTCCTATCAATGATTTTACCATAGACTTGTTCAGCTTCTTACTTTCTTCGTCATTCCTAGAAGAACCAATTAACTAGCATTTAATAACAGAGTTTGATGTCTAACAGATAGGAATAAGAAAATATGAATTTATTCTATAGATGCCTAACATCCTAGTCACATGTAGTCTACTTGATAGGAATGAGAAAATATGAATTTATTCTATAGATGCCTAACATCCTAGTCACACGTAGTTCGCCAGGTGACAACAATGCATAGCCAGTGATCGGTTGAAAACTGGAATGACACTTTGTGAAAATCCAAATTGAGGCAGTAGTAGCCAACACATTCCCTTGAATACATGACCTGCCAAAGGAGAGTCAGAAACCAGTGCTGTTTACGGAAAGGGATTAGTGTGAATACACTTTACATGGTTCAAAAGGAACATCACTAGCAATGCCCACCTGTATGAAATAAACTATTTCCACAGCGTTCAGTTTGAAGTTATGAGGAAAAGACAGGAAATGTGAAAAAAAAAGTATTCTTAAAGAATCAAAGTTTAACATACTTAGCCTTATCTTCATCACTTTCGTCAGAGTTTTCGTCTTCTTTCTGTCTTTTTAACAAAACATCTCTAGCCTTCTTCTGATCCTCCTCTCTCCGACGCCCCTAAATAAACAAACAAACCGCAGGCGTAAAAATGAAGTAATTTTGGGAGGCAGCAGGTAATTTGTATGTGTTCTTAAAGCTGAGAATTTGTCTTTATATGGCTCCTAAAGTAGTTAACTGCCATCACCTTATATTTTATACATTCAGGTGTATATCAAAGGGGAACAGGAAAGGAAGCAAAGCTACTTGTCAATTTATAATCTTGGCATAAAAAATGGCATGTTATTCAATAAAAACTAAAAGAAAAACAGAACAAAAACATTCAACCTTGACGGGGGTAAAACATATGCAAGACAGAACGATGTACATGTACATACCACAAAGAGAAAGAAAGAAAGAAAGAAAGAAAAAAGAGAAAAATATTGGGAAGGCCTAATAAAAAGGAATTTTTTACCATGTACAAATCAGCCTTTGGGGGAAGCATAAACAAAGAAACATTGAAATAAGCTAAAAACAAATATAAGAAAATGTCTACGTAGAAAAGAAACCATATTCTACAATAAATACAAAGTAGTATTAAGGGATTTACATCAAAAGTAACATTCAAGGTAACTCAAAAAACGATAAACAACAAAATCAAAATTGAGTTCTACATAGGTTAATGAATTGAAAGAAATACATCATCGCGCACCCTCCCCAAATAAGTTATAAGATAAAAGATCTCCTAATCAGACAGATATTTAAGTACCTCTAAAATACGTTCTTGTTCTTTTCGTCTTAAATCCTCTACTCTGTCTTTTTCCTTCTGCGCTTCATCTTCCAGTAATCTTTGCTTCTCAAAGACTTTTTGGTTATCAAATGCTTCCTCAATCTGCAAATACAAAATATTGAATTTCTAATTTAATATCACAGTCCATATCATAAAATATCAAAACTTTAAACCATTATCTTGACCTTTTCTTAATACAAACATGTGACTTGCCTGAACTCTTCTCTTTATGGCGTTAAACTTGTCCTCATGGGCAGCAATGGTTTTCTCAAAGTCATCATGGCGTCTCAACAGTTCTTCCACATTTTCTATAGAATCTCCGTAATATTTCTCCTTCAGCAACGGTTCTCGACAACTCAACCAAGCCTCCAGTTGGTCCATCTCATGTTTGAAAAGCTACAAAACAACCATACTGTGATCAAACAAACAAACAAACAACATACATTCTTGATATTTTATTGTTTATTCTTCTTTTAGAAACATCTGGAAACATTTGATTTCAGTTCTACTCTACATTTATTTTAGTATAAACCTTCTGCACATAATTAATATAGGAAAAATTAGTGTTTCAAAGTTCTGGCCACAAATTAAATCCCTGAAACCTTGAACAAGTGACTCTTTTGGGGTCAGTTTGTATTGAAAAACTAGCACGCAATCAGGGTACCTTTTGAAAAATCTGAAATTTTTACATTGAACAATGGATTGAAGTATTTTTAAGGTACATGTATTTAAAGGATTTTGTTATTTTGTATGATTGTGTTTTTTACGACATTCTTAAGATTATTTCACTCATATGACAGCATGCCAGGTAAAGGAACCCTCTCTAAACGACACTGGCAGCATGCAAGACAACACCGGACATTTACAAGACAAAAACCCAAACACCATCCTTCGTACAGAGAGCACAGGAAGCTAGAGGATAGGATGCCACTATTATGTTATGTTCACCTGTGCTTCTAGGTTTTGCTCATAGATTTCTCTTCTTTGGTCCCATGTTTTCAGTAATACTTGTAGGTATTCATTCAACACTTTGATCTTCTCACGAATCTGTAAAACAACAAACAACAACAGTTGCCTTGATCAGACTGGTAAGAGACTACAATCAATGACACATGTTTAAAAACTAAATTACAGATGGGCTTCAAAGTTTACTTAATATTCAGCAGAAAGAAATTAACATATGTGTTATATATATTTTTTTGTATAAATGTAGAGAAAGAAAATTTTGCTTGCCTCCACCGGGATTCAAACTCGGGTCTCTGGCTAGCAGGGTATATATAGACGTTTTGTTGCAGAGAAATGTTGGAGATAAGGAACTTAAAGTCATTAAGCATAGTAAGAAAAAAAAGTAACTTTCAAATGGATGATTGAAAAAAAATACATCCTTTAATTCTATAAACACTATATACCAATAACTAGAACCCGAAGCACTCTCTCACAAAACCTTTCCATTATTTTTTCAATTTAAGAAAAAAATTAAATCACTTTACCTCTTCGGATAGGAAATGTTTACTTTTAATCAGAGCTGTGCCTGTCTGTTCAAATTTGTGGAACTGTTCTTTTCTGCTGTCAATCTCTGCTTTCCTCTCTTTGTGTTGTGCTAGCTGGAGCTCCGCGCCAGGCAAATCTCTGGCCAACTCATCTCCAGTGATCAATGCCATCATCTCACTACACCAGGCACTACACATAAGTACACAGAAAAACATTTTAAATTTTAACTGTCAAAATATTTTGAGATACATGTATGTACAGTATTACACTTATCTTCAGAGTTACACTACACACATATTTTATTAAGCTTATCATACGGTAACGTCTGAATTTTACAGATGATTCTTGTTATATTTCATAAGTGATTAAATAACTTTCGTTTGATTAAAATTAGTACCTGGAAGCAAATGAGCAACTGGAATGTTTCACGCTCCACCAAAGTTGACAAAAGACCTTATTATTGAGCAACTATTTAACAAAAATTAACTAACGTTTAAAATAAAGCATAAAATACATACCTCAACTCCCTGTAGTCATCAAAGTACATCTGTAACTGTTGAGCTTGTTGTAGTTTGTCTTTCCTTAAGGTGGCTTTCTCCACCAGACTATTCCAGGCCTGTACCATCTCCTCATGCTTTGTGGCTATATGGTCTTGAGCGTCGGGGAATAGTCCAATCAAACGCTCAGCTTCCTTAGTGATAGCTTCCACTTGCTCACTGATAGCTGCCAAATCCCTCTGGAAAAATACAATGAATATACAGGATTCTTTATTGATATGGTAATCATCCATTTCATCATGGTTTAACATAGAAGAGTTAATAATTTTTGGACAATGTCATTTGTTTGTAATGTTATGCCCTGTTATTTCACTCACATCACAGCTTTCCAGCCCAATGGGCATTGTAAACCATCATAAACACCATTACAGATTTGTTTGCTTGGCGTTAAACGTCGATCTCAAGAGTATTTCATCTATATAACGACTTTGCGTTGCTGGTGTATGGTGGAAAACCGGGAACGGGGGATTGAACCTATTCCGGGTACAGTGAAGGGGGGCTCTGTAGTCCAACGCTCAACCACAGAGCCACAGCGGGCCCCCTTATAACACAGATTTGTTTGCTTGGTGTTAAACGTCGTACTCAAGAGTATTTCATCTGTATATCGACTCTATGTTGCCGGTGTATGGTGGAAAACTGGGAAGAAACCTTGTAAGTTCTACAGGGGGGGGGGTGTCCAACCTATTCTGGGTACAGTGAAGGGGGCTCCGTAGTCCAACGCTCAACCACAGAGCCACAGCGGGCCCCCTGATTACACAGAAGAGGCAACAATACATTTGCAGGATGATAAACAAACACTATAACAATTTGGTTTTCTGATGCTCCTTAGCTCAAAGAGAAGCAGGGCAGAGAAGCTGAAACATCTTAAATTGCTTAAGTATAAAGTTTTGTAAACATTTTTGAAACACCTAAGTTTAATGCCCCCAAAAGATTTTTTTTGCAAATTGTGTTAGTTTTGACTAAAATTTTATTACAAATACAGGAACAACTTGTATTATATAATATAAACATGTAGTTTACCTCCAACCCCTCGTGTCTGCTGTTTAGAGCCTGTACACTTTCCAGATCATGACCATAATCATCTGTGGACACAACAGCATCTTTCTCCTGTATCCAGTTGAGTGTATCATCAGCATCACGACCATACATGTGCACCTGTTTCGCTCCAGTTAAAGCCTTAACATAATAAGAATAAAAGTATGATTGGTGTTATTTCACTCATTCAGCCCCAAGGGTCAAGAATAAAGTAAACAATTCTGTGCTTAAGTACGCTTGTAGCAAATATTCTAAGTCTTCTTACATAAAATGTCAAGCATTGCCAAACTTAAGCCTTTCTCATCCCAAACAGTGTAAACAAAATTTGCAGGTCATATAATGTGACAGATACAAGAAAAACTAAGTAAACATACCTCCTGTCGATTTTGTGCCACGTCTTTTAACTCGGTCCACATTTGGTTGATCTCATTCTTACGCTTTTCAATGTTGTTCATCTCAAAATGTTTCGCATTGCACATCATAGTGGCCATGCTGTTGATGGAGGCTACTCTCTCTTCACCACTGTTCAATTCACGAATAAAGTCCTCAAACTTCTGCTGCAGTACCTGAAAATATTACACAAAATCTTGTTGGGCAATGTTTCTATTATATTTCTTTGTAATTAAATATGTTGAATGCCCAGATGTTTGTAACACAATAGACAACTAACACTAGGTTAAATCAATAACAGCCAATGACAAAGACATTACAACTTTTAATACAGCAAACGAGATCAGATTTAATATTGTTGCCATATTATGGAAGCATGGTCATGCCAAGATGCCATATTATGGAAGCATGGTCATGCCGACTTGCCATATTATGGAGACATGGTCATGCCCAGTTGCCATATTATGGAGACATGGTCATGCCGACTTGCCATATTATGGAGACATGGTCATGCCGACTTGCCATATTATG
>JAVFBZ010058020.1:0-27416 GCA_032466195.1 Katharina tunicata | reverse complement strand
CCGGTCCCGCACCTAACCCCGCGGTCGTACTCCACCCAGCAGCTCCCGCGCCGCAGACACGCCGCCACCCAGCCGCGGCCGCCGATCCAGTCGACATCCCCTGTTAATTTTTGTACTAGAACTAGGAAGAATTGGTTTATACAACACTGTGTTGCTAATATCATTAACTCTTCTAGGTATTATATGTATACTATGTTTAAAGATAATTTTTGTAGAGAATTGTTTTTGGATAGTAGAGGACTTTTCAGTTATAGTTTTGTACGTACATTTTGTAGATTTTGTTGTGGTTTTCACGGTTTAACGTTGATACTCCAACATACCACGCAATGAGAGATTTTATCATTTTGTAAATCTTCGTTGGAAGATGAATATCATTTTCTTCTATGTTGTCAAATTTATTGAGAACTTCGCAAGAAACACTTGATAAAATATTATTATTCTTGACCATCTGCATACAAATTCAAATGTATAATGAACCCGAAAATTATATTTGTTAGTACATTCATTTTTAAATCGATTGAGTATCGAGCTAAACTATTAAATTGCCTAGCACTATTAATAGCACCTGGTTGACCCACTATATAAATGCATGTATTTGAGCAATATGGGAGAGGAGCAGTGCCATAGATAAGGCTTGTTAGCCAATTGAGTAGTACTCATTATTTGGAAAACAATTGAGTATCCATAATTTAAAATGAGTATCCAATATATAAAGGTCTACCGTTTATCTTGATATTTGAGCGACACCTGCAGCATCAGAAAGGAAAGGGGAAAAAATAGGACATTAGGACAAATTGGTTTCCTGATGCTTCTTAGCTTTGAGGGCACCAGGGACTAGTTTCATAAAATGTCGTACGCACAATTTTCCAAAAGATGATGTCATTTACGTTGAAAATTTTTAGTAAACAGTTTTATGAAACACCCCCGAGGTAGTGGCTGAATACACTCTCATTGACTTTTTTAATTTAATTTTAATTTATTATGTTTATCGGATCCGAGAGCCGCTAAAGTATTTGTTTGCTTTACGGTTTCAGCTTCCTTCCGACCGCGTGTGTAGCCCGCCATGGTTGAAAAATGACTACACCATCTTTTACATTTTTGTCATTGAAGCAGTAGAACATTTTTGCAAACGTGGTTTTATGTCTACATTTTACTTTAACACTGTTACAAACAACGATATCCACGTGTAACAATATAAATTTATGTACTATAAGTACATATGTTTGTTTTTTTTACTGACGCATTCAAGGAACCATATTTGCTTGCGTAGGCCTACAGCATGTACTATGACAACCACGAGGAGATTCCAATGGCGTAAATATATGGGTCATTGGGAGATTCGCCCAATGATCTAAATATAGAACATGTTGTAAAGCTAGATACATGTATGCATTTAGCGAGCCTGTCTCCCAGGGCAAGATCGATACCTTCCTGGGCGAGATTTTTACGCTAATTTTCGTTGATCCATCGAAATGGAAAATACAGCATTGTTCAAAGTGCAATAAGCAGTGATTTTTTGCGTATCGCCAATTTTACATTGCGTTTTGTTACGCATTACTTTAAACAAAAACCGTATCGGCTGATTTTGAATTGCGTATTTACGCAGATACGCACCTTATCTAAAGCACTGGAGAGAAGCCTTACGGCTCGGTCTCAATAACCAAACTTGAACCTGGAACCTTATTGGCAATTAATGCTACGTTTAACACTTGAAAATTTTCATAGCAACTAGACTGTGACGTTACCTACTTTGTAAATTAAGAAGTTGTCATATTTAAACGAAATGTTACAGTTTCTGGTGTACGTCGAATTCCAAAATAACATCAAACGAATCGTATATACATAAATGGTAATAAAATTATCTCGAAATGTATGTGTTAAACCTATCCTCTCAATAAAGTCACATTTTATCAGCGCACAAGATCATTAACCGGCAGCCCATAGCCGTGTTTTATGTTTAAAAACATTTTAACATTTTAGTTTGTAATGTACCCTAAATGATATATGTAGGGGAATCATGTACATATGCATTCTATTTTACTCAATTCGGGGAATTCACATCAACTGATTGATTTTTGTAGGTTAATTTATCTATGATGGAAAGACAAGCATCGGTTTAATATTACTTAAGCTTAGCAAAAAATCTTTTACTTTAAATCTTATATTTTTTTACTAAATGTTCAAATTAAAGCAAACATCTATAGTAAACTGAGTGAAAACCAATTGATCTATATACCAGTATATATTTTGGAAATGGATATAAAGTTACTTTAAGTAACTATTGTTCACTTCAGCTGAAATGATATTGTATAAAGATTGTTTGTTGGGAAAATCAAAACTTCATAAAGTAAATATCACCACACAGCTTATCACCAATATTTTGTCCGAGAGAAATATGCCATAGTTCAATGACTTCAAAAGCTGGTTGTGCTAGCTTAAATACTTAAATATTTCGAACAACATTTCCCAGACAATCCCCGGATCATTGAGTTTCCAATGAAAACGATCTGTAATAAACCACAGAGGATATAATGAATGAGATTAAATAAACATCACATCAAATATATTTATTTCGGTCAAATATGTTCACTGGATCAGTTGCACCCGATGACTTTTTATTGTTTTTGTGTCTAAAGATTGACATTATCAGCCGTGAATGGTTACTTTAAATCAAATGTTTATTCTAAATAGACAACGAATTTGGTTCGATTTACGTAGATTTAACACAAAATGTGTAAGTAGAAAAGTAAACGTTTTGTTTTGGGAAAACTGGGAGCAAACATTTTAATCTCGTACATGTATCTCGTGAAATCTCTCATAATCCACTGAACGCAAGTATTACTGGAGTGAATTACATCCTGCAAAAAACAATCTTATTATTTCACAGCCCGTTAAACATCTGGTTTAGTTTAGTTTAGTGTAGTTTATCTTTCCAGAAGAAATCAAATTAAATGTCGGATTATTACGATACGTGTTCTTTGCGCGACCAGTGATCATCCCGCAGTCCACGTAGAAAAATTACGATCTGTTGCACTCATACTGAAAATTAAGTTCATGTTAAGGTAATGGCAGTCTCGCATCGTTTCAAACAGCGTGAATTTTATTTATTTATTTTATCTCTTTTTGCAAAAACTTACAAATATAGACTGATGTTTAACAATAATTGACAGTGTCGGTATGTGTTATTTAGAAGCTATCGCGCAAAAAACTTTTTTTTATTTGATTTATTCACCATACAATATAAAAAATACAGAACATTATATATAAAAATACAGACTTTATACAGAAATGGAGCAGCGATCAATTATTTTAAGTTTTTGTTTAGTTTACTAAATATTGATTGAAAGTGAGTTGCTTTCAATCAAAGATATTTAAAAAAAATATACCCAGTTCATTGCCAATAGAAACCAAACAGCTCTATTAAAGATATAGCAAAAACCCTATCCTCATATTCATAGATTATTATCAATCTGTGTTATCAACGCACACGAATCGAGGACTGATAAAATGATATCCTCATCAAAGGTCTACATACTGGGATGGTCCGTTTTCAATTTGATATCAAACAGTCTGTATGTTTACAGACGGTACAATTATAACATTATTTATACTAGGATGGTCGTAAATTTTATATTTACGCTAATTCAAATCACACGGTGATGAATATTTCCGGGTAAACATAAACTTCAAGTATGTCCCCCACAAAAATATGTTAATTCAATGATCTACGACTTCTTTCGTTTTCCTCGATACGCGAGGGATATATAAATATCATTGCGATTGATTTTCTATAAATTCAATCGGATATTTTTCTGGCAGCTGCATAGTCCTTTTGTCTCTCGTGGCCCATGCTATGGTAAAAGTGTATAAAATCTTGGAACTTCAATGATGCGCTGATCTCGAACTATCAGAAGAAACTTGATAGAACGTCTTCTCCAATTTGCAGTCTCTATACAAGCATGTGTTCAGATTCCAGGTACTACAAAAATGGCATATATGGGAGCAAATATCTTAATCCTTGAATCCATCAAAACAATGTGTCAGGATGTAAATAATGGACTGGCCCAGAAAGTACGGCTGAAATACACTGAACACAAACGTTTGTCATAGAAGAAATGGATTTATAGCAATATGGCCCGACAATGTACAAAGAGAACTGATAATTAAATAGTGAAAAAACAAAACTGAAATGAAGAAAAGGCGTCAGACGATAATATTATCTACTGTTAAGACCTCACATTAAAAAAATCCAGTAAACATTTGAATGGGACAATGTATGAATGCGATTGGACTAATTTATGATACGGTAGTTACGGGATAATACGGGAAAATTAACAACAGGTAATATAGTTTCGTACCAATATCTAACCTGATTATTTTCAAATGAGTTTACACCATAGTCTTTGTTAATAAAACTTTGAAAACAAGTAATTGTTTTGTTATCAAACTAAACAGTGACAAGCTTACCTAGTGCATTTTGTATACATTTACAGTGTATATACGCATTTACCCGATAGATACTCAAACCAGCTTGCATTATTGGGCTTAATTTCAATCAGTTTAATTTCGTAATTGAATTCGGGCGAGTGTCGTTACGTTCAACCTTCGATTTAGCACGCGGTCGTATGAATAAAATGACCTTTGGCATAAAACGGCATAGAAGTCACCAAAATGGATTTTGTCAATATATACAAAATTGACTCGGGCAAATGGAGCAATTCTGTGCGGACCTCTGAGATTCTTCATTGAAACAGGATAGTGGAATTGACTGAGAACGTCATTTGGCTTCAAATGCAGCTATACAATGGATTTTGTGGAAGTTGACTTTTACTCTCCTCAATAAATAAATATCGGGAAGAATAGCTCGAATCTCCTCGCCCATGCGTCCGTTTCCGTTATAAGAAAAATCGCCCGGAAGTACTCTCGCAGACTACCATTTGTGGGAAATAGATTTTCCAGTCATAAGGCACACTCCTTTCTGTGCTTTTATTTGAGCTAATGTGGACTCGCCTGTTATAATGATGAAGTCGCTGGGAATGAATTGAAAAGGACATTGGAACATTCCAGCACGTACGGTAAACAAATACAATCGTGGAATTATAATTGAATTTCTGTTTTCTACATACCCTCCATTAGGAGGATAAATACCTACACCTAAGTACAGATTTTTGCTATCTTTAAGTTATCTAACAATATGCTTCTAGAAGTAATTTAAGAAACGCATTATGTAACACGAAGCCATTGTTTATTTTACTCGGAACTTATTGTTCACACATGTTGAAATATAATGGTTCGCTGGGTGTTTACATGGCAAGAACAACAATTGGTAGATATCTTCAACTGAATCGACTTATGCGTATTGGGATACAGCATAGATTTACATCGATGGTAAAAATTCATACGCACAAAAAAAAAATGTTATCACCGAATATAGATATTTTATTCTCGAGAAGTAATGTTAGAGGCTTTTCGGTTATTAGTAACGCCTTTTACAAAGATTCAAAATATTGACTCGTTTCATAAGAGGTCATTCACCTCGGTGTTGTCAAAGGAGTTGAGGATACATATTAGGACAGACCTCTTAACGTAGTATACGAATTATGGCAGGATTTCTCCTGGCTGATATCACATTTTGTTTGTTTCAGCGTCACTGCTTAAATTTTTAAAATTTGTGAAGGGAAGCGATCAGAATTAATTGGAAGAACCATAATATTTGCGTGCGTATGCGACTTTAAACTTATCTAAAACCGAGGCTTTGATGCCACGTGTCCACAGCTCCAATACATGAATTATCTGTTATCATAAGGCGATGACCATTATTTTAAAACCCTTTTATTTATTAATTTAGTTAAAAACGATTCTAAAGCGCCAGCTGTTTATAATCTTGAATCATTAATTGAATGTACAAGTGGTGGCGGATAGCTTCCACAAACCAACGTGGTGCATATGGCGAGCTGAATGTGAAATGGGACAAATTTAAACTTTTAAGAAGCAGAACCACCTGGTTTGAAAAAATATGTAAAAAACCTTAATCAGTGCTGTAGAGAAATTTGTGCGAATTTCAATAATAAGGAGCTACTCATGGACTAATCAGTAGTGGTAGTTGTAATTTCTCTAGCCGTCACTGATAGTCTATAGCACACACACACAAACACAGGGAAATATATATATATCGAAATTTATTGTGAAAACCGTTGACAAAGGTAGCATAGAAATTTCAATTTACTACAACAACCAATACAGTTCATATTGTTAAATTATGTATTGAGAGATGGTGTATTATGTATTTCAGTCCTAAAGTTACACTGTCAAAGTATTGAATGATTTTCGTTCAGTTACCATTCTTGCTAATTTGTTATCTTTGCTGACTTTTTGTAGTACAGCTACTTTAAAATCTATTGTGTTGTCTATCAGATAACACTTTTCACCAATCGATTTTAACGAGTTTCACTTTTGAGTCGATGTACACGTTGTTGTTTTTAGAGTTATGTCCAGTTTCTCTGACATAAAGGGATCCAGGACAGGTGACATAATATATCACATCGCTAGATGCAGAGATCTGTATCGCTAAAGATCTACTAAGTAATCCATATATAACGACAGTCATACAGTATTAAACACAAATGTGTAATTTTTGGCATTTATTGGTTTTAACTTGTCCAATTAAGTGATTTTCAATTCTGTTTGGTAAATTGAACTTTCAGAGATATTTAATGTGTAAAAAATGCGCTCCTCGCGCATTAGTAACATGTAAAAGCTAATTTTATTTGTCAACGAGGGTAGCAAGATGGCGGCCAAATTCAAAAATCTCCATCAATTACTCAACTTTTGTTTTGAAATTATTGCCGCATAGCGAGTTTTTCACACTCAGAAGTGAGTCCAAATCCAATATTTTGAAAAAAACAACACAAAACATTGGAGAAAATGCCTAATAAATATCGAATAAGACGATAAGTTTCAAATATGTGCTCCGCATTGCCTTTTGCGACGAGGGGATTACAATGTTTTCGCATGGCACAGATCTGTAGCTAATCACATCGCATGAAGCACAGTTGAATATTTCTAATTTTAAATTTAAAAAGAGTACGTCCCGTAATATTCGATGTAGGAACTATCAATTTAAACTCTCGGTTACTGGCTTCGTCTTAGTTAACAGATGTATGTAGTGGTTAGAAATGCCAGGAATTGCAGTTGACAAACGACGCTTTTGGGGGGTTGGCGGAATGTAAGTGTGACATTTTCTGTAAATATATTTTTAGCAATGATCATCTCGGGCAATAGGATCACATTCTATAGTATTTTGTTTTAGACGGTATGGAGTTTTTAATTCATTTTTAAAGGGAGCATTCTTTGTAATGTAAGACACATTAAGGCATGTTTGAGGTTGGCGACGTGATTATCACGGTCTTAGGTGCCAGAGCAAATTCTCTGAGTACGGAGTGCTTAGCTGAATGATATGGATTTAGTTGTGAGAGCTGGAGGCATGGAGATAACTGTGTTCTGACTGTTGGTATTAGAAATAAGAAGGTTGTTATTCTACCATTTTGTATCTGAACGGGAGTTCGAGGGAGTTAACTGGTTTTAATCTTATACTATGATGGTCATTAATGGACATTATTGAATTCAGAGGGAATTTATCTATGACTTCCTTTCCATATGTCCACAACACTTATCTTATATTGAAGTAATTCTTTTTATAGACTGAATTATACTAAAGCTACAAGAGATGTTGAGGTAACAACAGTATGTTCTGTATGTCCAGATGGTCAACAGTTGGATTTGGTCATAGTATTGTTATTTGTTCTTTTGACTCTACAGAAACTCCCATGTCGCCACACAGTTATATTTGGCCTAGTGTAACAGAAAGTAAGAACTCTGGTTGATTGATTGATTGATTGGGGTTTAACTCCACATTCAGCGGAGATGGCATTTTCTTCTTCCTTTGTGAAGGTGTACGCGGATAAATTGAAAACAGTATTAGGTTTGTCCAGGACATTTTCATCTGAAATTATAAGTAATTCTTTAGTAGAAGGCTGGCTACATGCTTACTGTAAATGTGATCCGCTTTGGCCCATATCGCATCTCAAACATGTTTGGAGAATTAATGATCATTTGTAATCCCCTGAAGCTCGGTATTCACTACTGGTTGGTTGTTATAAAGAATATATTTGTACGGTCCAATGTTGGTTAACAAAGGACATTGATTTTGACAACAGTGTACCGTCTATTTTCCGATTGCTTTTTTCCAACACCAAATTTACGGACCTGTGTATACATGATTATGGCGAGAAGCATTGACCTGTCTGACAAAGTGATAGGATACTGTAATCTACACTGGTTCAATCTGCTGGCTCTTCTCCAAATGATGTCACATCTGCCTAAACTTGTAAACAGAAGACATCAGGAAAACAAGATTTATGAGAACTACATGTAATACCAGCATACCACAAGAGGAAATCGATACTTGCTTTGAACTAAGTCAACCGCAAATGGAAGTGTAGCTGGAACAAAAACTTGTTTTCGCTTCATACACCAGACTTTTTAAAGAAGAACAAAAGATATTTCCCTGTATAAAATATTAGCTACTTGTTTTGAAAACGTACTACATATACATGCCGAATCTTTCTCCTTATAAAAAATTATCCAGACTCTATTTTATTTATTTATTTATTTATTTGCATTGTGTTTAACGTCGTTGTCAAGAGTATTTCACTTAACTAACGAGTTTGCGCTGCCGGTGTATTGTGAAATCTTCGCAGCCACCGGGGAGCCTAACTTATATACCATAGTTCCACACATAGAATCGAACCATTCAGAACCAGTGGAAGGGAAGTCAGCAGTCCGACCAGCGACCAACTGAGCCACAGCGCGCCGCAACCCAAACTCGAATGTGTGGAGTAAATACTAGTATCTGAAAAGTATATATCTCATGACATTAACATTGATTTTATTTACACATTTATAATCAGATAAATGTTTTGCACCAAGAAGGCTCTGGTGTTTTCGTAGCATTGCGTGAGATTTATAATATTCATTTACAGTTTGGATTGCATGAAAATATTTTTGAAATTTAAATTACTACGTTACCCACATAAGAACGATAATAAATTCTACTTTACTTTAAAACTAAACAATATGCACTCCAGGCGGACAGACGTGCGTTCATAAAAAGGTAATCAAATCTAACTCCATGGATTTGGTAACATTCAATCGCAGAAAACGCAGCCAAAGACACAAAATATAGTTTTAAAAAGAACATTTTATAAGCTATGGCGATTTGCAGACACGGATGTGTTCAATTATACTATTTTTCCGATACATACTATAAGGCTTCCAACAAATCTTAATTGAAATTATCCACAATTCCTCAATTCACTCAGAACTCAGATGTTCCAAAAAGTCCTAATCAATGGGAAATCCCAATCCCATTTAAACCATTAATGTATACAGCGAACAATCTCTGACAGCCGACATGTAAAGACGAGCCCCATATCATCAATGACAAGCACCAACCAAATCTAAGCTGCCTAGCAATAATGGTAAATCCAACATGTTTCCAAAACATCATGTAAACCACCGTTAGCTAAACAATTCGGATCGATCACAAATATTGCGATTCATACTCATCGGATTTTGGTCTTTCGTTGTTAATGGACTGGTATTACCAGACCCTGACAGGGATCCAAGATGCTTCCAAAGTTAATCGACCCTTTGAAGAGCAAAGGCCAGATGGTTATTTTGCTAGACAAAAACGCAAGATGGGTCAAAAGCTGCATGCGATAAAAGCAGCTGCGCAGAGGTTAGTTTCAGAACGAGTTTTAATATCTTTAGTCCAAAAGAAGGACGGATGCTAACTTATTAGCATACTTTCCAAGCAGATACTTGAAAACTTCATTGGCAATCCAGTCAAGAGGGGTTATAGTACGCACATTACTGCTATTATTGGTGTATATAGAATAACAAGTATCCCACTAACCAGTACATTTTATAAAAAGTTAACTGATCGTACGAAATTTAGTAAAAGACAAAAAGTACGTACAAGTTGTTTTACTATGTTATTCAATCTGTTTGCTAGAATTACAAAGAATTATCCGTCTATTTATACCTCCGGGAGATTAGTCTTGGAATCCCAACGGCTCGCTTGATCAACTACAGGACAGTGGCATAGAGTGCAAAAACATTTACATAGTACCAAATACATGCGTGTGGGCGTTTGCTTATTATTCATTGTTGTATTTAACAAGAGTTGTCAAACCGTACATATAAAACCCTTTAGAAAAATTGTACTGGAATTCAGTTTAAAAGATGAGGAGAAAGCTGTCATATGATACTTTGAAGGACCGACGTAATTCAATTGTATTGTCTGAAGTTATGATGAGCTTTTATGCAAATTTACTGATCGTATTCAGAAGTGGCCAAGTTATTTATTAAGCGTAAACAATATATACAATGTACGAAGAGTTTTCCCCCTTAAAATTGTCGGTACTAATAATATAACACGTTCCTTGTTAAGTAATAAAACACAAGGAATCAATATAGTAAATAGTACCTCCTTTGGTCCTTATTCAGAAACAAAGCTTCACGAAAAGACAAAATTTCTTCGTTGTCGAGCAAAATGAAGTGATTTCTAACAAGATCAAATTTGACAGAATTGTAGAATCGATTGGGAACGTAATTTGCCATCAGATGCAGCTACACAATTCATACAATCGATGCAATCGGCTTTAGCTCTACCCAATAAACAAACACCGTTGAGAATAGCGCAAATCAGTGGTCAGCTCCTCGCCCATGTGACCGTTTCCGGCGTAAGAAAAAATAACCTTAAGTACTACACAGGCTAGCATTTATGGGAAATGGATTGCTTGGTATTACAGCACAGGTCTCTTCGTGCTTTTATTTGAGGTTATTTGTGCATCGCATGGAGCATAGAGTAACCACGCTTCTTATGATTATGTAAGTCGCCTCCAAAAATATATATAGGGATTCAGCACTAGTGGTAAACGAACATCATCGTCATTGGATCCTAAGTGAATATTTGTTTTCTATTTCTCCTTATTTAATTGTTGCTTTTGGTTTTCGAATGGTAGGCCATGTCCTGCAAAAACAAGTTTGTTTGTTTGATAGGGATTTTACGCCGTACCTCCTATTTTTCACTTATGTGACGACGTGCCAACCCAATGGGTGAAGGAAACTAACCCTTTCGACACTGGGAAAAGAGAAGACACCACAGTACATTTACAGGACGACAAACAGGACAGCTCAACAACTCAGCTTCTTGATTCATTTAGCTCCTACAAAGTGCAGTGGTCTCCCACCCAACCACTGACTTCCTTTGAACGAAAGAATTGAATTCGGAATGGATAAAGTGCATTAATGTAATTCAATGTTGTATAAGTATAAACACAAGTTTCGGATCCTCCCGTCCACTAACCAGCATCTCCAGCCCTATTGACGAAACAACTTGATTCTTGTTTCATTAATCATCTTCGAAACATTTAACATTATTTACTAAGGCTGCTAACATTAAACACATTTGGTGTTAACAAGTTATCAGTTCATCTTTAAACTACCTGTACTGACCATTTGATCACTTCTGATTCTTGAACAAATTATTAAAAATATCTTACGCACTGATTAACAATTAAATTGTGGCGGATACCTTCAACGAAACCTTAAAGGAAGAGAAAGATTATCATTAACCTATACCTATATCCAGAGAATGTGGAAAACAAGTGAAAATAGAGGTATAGTTTCTTTCAATCAGTGCACCATAACCTTACAACATCTAGTCGAAAGTGTAAGATCAACATCTTATGAAGTCCGACATGCTTAACTTGGCGGAAACTGCAATACGTGTCAGAGGAACCAAACTCTCTAGTGTTAGGCCAGGCGAAATGCTCCACACTGTGGCAATGTAAAGCCCAGTGCAGATTTAAACTGTGATTTGTCAGTTTTCAAGTTGTTTATATACCCCGGACCAAATTTATTTGGCACAATACCCTACAAAGTGCATAAAAAGAAAAGGATACGTATGACAACAATGCAGCAAGGAGGTGAATTGGGCCAACGTAATGTCAGACCGGAAACAGAAACTCTCCGTAGACTTCGATATAGTTGTATTCTGATTGGATAAAAATACGCTGGGGTCGATGTTGGCATGATTGTCAAACCTCACAGCTTTGCTTCCTTAAGTAGTGATGCAACATTGAATGCCGATTACTCTCCTTAACAAAATTTTAGGAAGCTAAAATAGTGTTTTTCTAATCAGATTAAAACAAGCTTTCTATTCAGAGTACAGGTTATCAACAGTTGTCTATTCTTTTGAAGTTAACCTCGCTGAACTGTTTATGAATGGAGTAAATATCATCAAGGGGGCATCGACTTAAACCAAGAAAAACTGTTTTGTCTTGTTGTGTCTTGGTGAGAAACATAAACATACATGCTGAATCCAATGTTGGCTTACAGAGAACATTTTATGGGTAAGAAATTCAGGTCTTATTTGTCATAGATAATTCCTCATTGGAGTTTTTATCATCTGTATAAGCAACAAATAATAGTTCACATTATTTCGTTGATTCGTGTTTTAACGCTGGGTTGAAGCGCATTTCACTTAAATTACGATGGTTTATTTTAACGTCAAAAAGCGACAGTAACACGGCAAAAAAAAAACTATCAAAGGCTTCAAAACTCCACAATTTTCTACCAAAGCAAATAAAATGATACAATTGAAACCAAACAATAAAAAATACAAATAAACAAATACAATAAGTGTCACGATGACGATGATAGAATTTGTGACCTTTTCCAGTCCACCAACAGTCTGTGTCATCTAGAAAGGAACACAGAACAGGCACTAAAAAGTTAACAATTAAAGCATACCCACTCTTACCAGCCCACAATAGTTGTCTCTCTAAAAACCATCAGCCCCTTATGTGAGACCAATCAATCTACTTTATGTACTGATGTACTACCTAAGTGTCGAACTTTGGCTGCTTTGAGACACAATGAAAGAAGGGTTGAATAATTTGAATCTCCAATGACCTCTGTGTTATGCGAAGCATCTCACATCAACTCCCATATGAATTCCTATCATTTATCATTTACACTATAATGCAGTGAATTTATTGGCGGGACAATGACATTTGGCATAAGGTGCAGCCGTAGTATTAACACATCATCAATCAGTCAGAATACGGTATCAGCTTGATAAGGTCCATTTTAAACAAAATAAATTTAGAGGACGGCGATACAAATCAGAAGGCTTGATGAAAAGGTCGAAGACAATTTTCGGCTAGTACACTATTTGGAACTATATTGTTGTCAAGCAATCACTAACAATAGTCACAATTTACTTTTGCTATTGATTAAATAATCCAGTGTAGCCCCATAACGGGACATTATAATGCTATGTCACAAAGTCCCGTTTCCAAAGAATGCGAATAGCTTTGGTGGAAGCATACTCACAGAATTATTCAAGTGCGACTGTTGAAATGAAGATGAAAACATTTATACAATAGTAACACGGCCGAATTTTATACTAAAGGCTTCCTTCGCCATTCAAAAGAGATGTACGTCGCTTTTTGTCCTCGCGAGCCGACAGTTTAACTTTTTATTTTATAATGTCATACCTGATCATAAGAAAAATAGTAAATTGGAGAAACAAAACTACAGACACATAAGCGTTCTTTCAGCTCTATCTAAGGTAATAGATAGATGTTTGGCTGAACCGCTCTAAAATCATTCTGACGGATTATTTTCGAGCCGTCTTTCTGCATATCGAAAGGGTTACGGCTGTCACACCACCTTACTGCGTTGCGTTGAGGATTGGAAAAAAGCCCTCGATGCTGGTCATATCGTAGGTTCTGCGTTAATGGACCTAATTACATAACCACCAACAACTTGTGAAAGTTGTAGATGCACATAGTGATTGGAAATTTATCAATATCGGCGTGCCCCTAGGCTCGAATGTTGGGCCATTGCTTTTTAATATATTTATTAATGATATCTTTCTTACTTTGGGCACCAGCCTGTACAATTATGTCGATGATAATACCACATACGTCTCCGACAAAAACGTCGCAAAGGTATTAGAATCTTTAGGAACTAACACTTCCACTACAATTGACTGGTTTGACAGAAATGATATGTCAGCTAACCCTTGTAAATTCTAGGGCATACTTTTTTAATTAAATAACTGGCAAGATTTTGTTTTAAATTGTAGAAGTTCTACAATTGAAAAATGCAATGTAGTTAAGCTTTAAGGGGTAAATTTTGAAGATTATATATCAATTTTGTGTCTGAAGGCTGTAAGACAAATAAATGTTTGAAAATGTTTCTCTAGATCTTTAGATTTTGACAGTAAATTAACCAATTATAAGTGTTTTATTTTGTCAAATTTCTGTTACTGTACCACTGTATGGACTTTTTACTCTAAATCCTCTTCAGATAAGCTTGAAAGACTTAATGAAAGAGCGCTAAGATTTGTTTTCAATGATTTCAGCAGTCCGTATGGGAAATTTGGTTTCCAAGTCTGGTACCATCACAATTAAATTGTATCGGGCGCATTTCATCGCTGTCGATGCGTTTAAAATTGTAAAGAAAATATACCCGATTATCTCCAGGATATTGTTACCCCTAAGTTTTTTTAGTACACGTTGCGCGACAGCAACATTGTAAACGTACCACGATTCAGGACTAAATCATACGCATATAACTCTTAAAGTTACCAAGGTGCAAAACTTTGGAACCACTTGCCAATGACCATGAAAAAAAGAATTTAAATTGCTGCTGGATAGTTGGTACGGCTGCACGTGTAGCCTCTGTGATGAGGTTTTATAAGTATCAAATACAGTGATAGATTCCATCCATTCATTTGACAAATTTAACAACTTTTCTTTAGTTTTAATGTTTTAGTAGACAGTGATAGGTTAAATATAAAACATATATGAGTATGATTTAGGGTGTGCGTGTGAATGTGAAAGTTTTTAAAACTTCGTGTTTTACCCTCGCTTAGTTTTAACACCAGCAATGTAGTGATAACAATAGACTTAATATCAATCTTATATTTATATGGTTTATTCACATACTTATATTGTAAATATTTTATCAATCAATTTATATGAACAATTCTTATGACAGTAACTTTAAAAAAATAAAAAATACAATTATCAATATCTACCATGTATGCCATATATTTTATGAATATATTTTACGAATATATTTTACTTGTAGATATTTGTAAATATTGTACCAATAATATATTATGTCGGCATAAGTAGCCTCTAGGCTTATGTTTCCTGTATCTAACCCCGACTTTAAATACAGATTTTGGCTTTGACTTTGACTTTGATTTTTGAACACGATTATATCCATTTTAGAGGTGTATGGTGTAACTGAAACAATCCGCGTTAAATGTCTTGTAGATTTCAAATAACGCCATACACATCGATATATTGATACGTCGACTGTGTCTTACCTGGTCGTCTGTAAAGAATTTAGAAACTGCGGCTAGTAGACAAAATGTTTATTAAAGATGTTAATGAACAATCGCAGAAAAGGTGCACAAAATATGTGTAGTTATGAAATTGAAATATACATTCGTGTAAAGGAAATTGTTACTCAACGTTTGAGGAAAATCTGTATCTTCTTTTCTTGGTTGAAACATTCTTATTGCACAATTCAATAATTAGTTTATGTTTTGTAACAGGCTGGCTTTGAAATGTGCTTTACGTTCAGCAGCGACTTCCAATATTTCCGCTATAAAAAAGAAAGAGAAAGCTTTCGGTGTTTAAAATATTTAAATTCCTGCAACAATGACAGGAAAGGGATGGCATAACCATTGATTATAAGACTTTCAGATTTCACTCAAACACGACGCCTATACGTACTTTTCATTTTTGTATACGTACATTCTCGAATGTTGCTTTATAAATTTGAAATTATACCTTGTGGCAAGTTCAGACACACACTTAATGTCATCAATACTGTGACAGATGCAACCAACGTTTGTTACAGACCGTTATTAAATTTGATAACAGTGGAATTATAAAGGATGATTTGCAAATCAACGCCACCCTATATATGGCTATTGTAACGTGGTTCAGCCACCTTACTTAGTTGATCTCAAGTTTTAGAAAATTTACCTTTGAAATAGATAGATACCATGGTGTAAATTGAAGCACAATTTTATTATAATACATAGATTAATAGTGATACAAATACAGTTATTTTGGACCAAGTTATGTGATTTTCAATATTTAAGAAATCAAATGATCAGCTCTTATAAAAAAAACTTTACTTAAGTGTATTCCATAATTGACTGGGATAATATCGCGTCGTGTTACAAAATCTGCCTCGTAATTACACATTTATGGACTGTCTTCATGTTGAAGAAAAAGCAGGTGAGTTAAAATAATACTTAATATTGTGAGTCACCAGTATGCGTGCTAAAACTATCGGAAGAGGTGTATAAAGCACAAATCAGGGAATCCGCAATGGACACATCCTAACCTTTGACGGTTACCTAATACATCATCGTGAAATAGAGCCTGACAGTTCTGTATTTGAGAGGAAATAAGGCTGGCCTGGATTTCTCGGTCCGGTACGTGACAACCCCACTGACAACATTCAAGGATAATAAGTCAGTGGAATCGATTGATTGCGACCCGGATAGCAAAGGGCGTTTGTCTTTGGACAGCAAACAGAGCCCTCATGGACGAAGCAGGTCACTTTCTATCACTAAGTTGAAGTGATATATAATACATTTTTCCTGGCTTCTTGTCTGAACAACAACAGCCTTCTAAATCTCCGTTAGCTGTGAACCATTACCAGACAACACCCACATCATCGGTTTGTAAGCACCACATTTATGAAAATAAATAGCTCTCTAAATCAAATATACTTCGATGTGAGGATGGTTTCTTATAATACACAAGTAGTGTAACCCCGAATAAGTCAAACTCATTGTATAGCTCTATATTTCGGCACTTTATGTTGCCATGGTCAGGAGTGTGAAATGGTGACAGTATTTCTACATATATATACACATGGTTTCATAAACATGAAGGGACAAAAGAGGCACGTAGAGCACGGATATTGCATGGGCATCACGAATAAAACAATGAATAGAGTTTTATTGAATGAATAGAAGGGACAAAAATTGACAATAGAGAACAGTGATTATATTGAACAGTGATGGTTTATGCTTTTATATTCGCGTCCCTATAATATAAATGTAACGTTAGGATGGTTGGGAGCTCTTTGGTTTAAACAATATTTATTTTCCATATAAATACAGAAACAGGGATTGGTGAACAGGAAAACTAGTCCTATATCAACACCTCTCCCGCATCTTACAAATTCATCATTTTACACAATGGTAGCTTTGCATCTTAAATACAGTAAATGAAAAATAAAAGAAAATAAAAATAAAAATTAAATGCTTAAAAGCTGCTGAGTTGTTTGTATCTTGCATTGTATAGTTACCAGAAGGATGGAGATGTTACTATAAGATCATGTATAATTTAATATTTCTTTGCGACACGTTCATTTCATCCACCACAGGATTACTGTAATTCAAATCTTCTGCTTTCGCTTATATATCTTTCCACTTTATCAAAAATATCTTTATTTCCATTATCCGTTAACTAGTCGTCACCATAGAGCAACGTATCTAACGTTGGCATGTTTTCTAAGTTCCCGAATTTGTCCCATCTTTGCTCGTCGTACTTTGCACAATAATAAAAGAAGTGAGCTGCATCTTCATAATGATAATCACACTCACAAGTGGCTGTGTCTGCAATGAACCTATTGTACATATCCGCTTTTAATAACGAACAATGCAAGCGAAGTTGTGCGTGAATAACTTCTGATCTGCGATCACTTGTAGAATAATAATTAGGAATTGTTTTGTCTGCATCGCTGAGAGATTCTTTAAACAACGATACGAATCAACTTGTCTTATATTTAGATCAAGATCGTTCCACAATCTCGCCGTAGCTGGAAGAAAATAATCTCCATATAGACAGGTTCTGCTGTATGGTACATTTACATTATGGACGTTCCTGATGTTGTATTGACTATTCTCAGATATTAAATTAGGAACTAGACACGAAAATACAGAGGAGTTAAATCGTGGTACATTTTGTAAAATAGACAAAGCTTATGGCGTTGCCTTCGCTGTGACAGAGGTACAAAACCTGTCTCGTTATATAACAAGTCACGACTAATACCACGTGTACTGACATATATAGTACGTAAGGCAAGTTGCAGTTGCAGTTGTTCAAGCGCTTCTGACTGATATCCATAGCAGCTATCCCATACAACATCAACATAGTCAAAGATAGGCAAGATGAATGAAGCGTATAAGTGAGCTAGTGAATTACGAGATAATCTATACTTCAAACTTCGTAAACAGTTAATCATAGGCCTTATTGTTGCTACGAGAAAACGAACATGAACTTCCCCGTAGATTGTAACGATAAACCTAGATGTTTATAAGATTCTGCTTCAGATATACGAGCATCGTGCATATATAAAGGCGGGATATGTTGAACATTCTTTTTGTTCGAAAATAGAATCAAGACTGTCTTCTCCGCACTAAATTTCACCAGCCATGTATCCGCCCACCTGGAGATTTTATTTAGATCTGTACCGAGTAAATTAACATCATAAGTTACATCGTCGACAATGACGTATAAAGTCGTATCGTCAGCAAATATCCTAATATTTGCATTACTATCTGTAACTATGTCGTTGATATAAACAAGAAAGAGTAGATGCCCCAGGACTGAGCATTGGGGCACTCCAGCTCGAATACATTTTTCATTAGAAGTACTACCTGAGATAACTACATTTTGTTTCCGATTACGCAGATAATCAGCAAACCAGCTATTAAATTTACCCTTTATTCCATAACTATTTAATTTGTGAAGAAGTCCTGTATGCCAGACCCTATCAAACGTTTTTTTAATATATCACAAAATACCGCGCGGGCTTCTTTACCTTCGTCCAGCTCTTGACTTATGAAATTATACAGGCCAGTCAGCTGGTATACAGTACCGTCGCCAGGTATAAAGCCGGATTGAGATTTCGTAAGAATGTTATGGTCACGTAGAAAATTGAATACATTTTTTTGTACGCATTTTTCAAACACTTTGCTAATATTACTTGTTAAGGAAATAAGTCTATACATTGTAGTTATTAATTTGATTAACATTATCTTTTTTATAAATAGGTACTACTGTGGCGGTTTTCCAAATATCTGGCATAACACTTTCTTGAAGACACTGGTTAAATAATTTATACAAGAGATTTGTAAGTTGTTTTGCACAGGTTTTAAGGATATAGTTGCTTATGCTATCCGGGCCTATTGATTTAATGACATTTAAACTCAAAAAAATATTTTCCACATCGTTGGCTCGAATAATAATATTATCTAACACCGTGTCATTAACATGAAGGCGTGGAAGGCGTACGTTGGAATCGTCCAGTTCAGTTTGAGCAACAAAGAAGTTATTAAATGCATTTGCTATATCTAATGAATTGCTATATATATTGTTATGTAATTGCATTGTTGGCAGGACATCTGAACATGCTTGACTTTTCAAAAATACGTTAATTAATTTCCACCATTGTTTTGACCGAAATTTATCCGTGTTAATTTTATTACCAATATGTTTGGCATAAGTCTTTTTTAATTTTCTATTTAAAGTGATAGTTTCATTCCTAATTTTACGGAAATGTTCCCAGTCCCTTTTATTATTTGTTCATTTTGCTTTTTTATGTATCCTATCGCGTTTCCTCATTACTTTTCTTAATTCTGAAGTTACCCAAGGTTTATCAAGTGGGCGTATTGTCACTATTTTGTTCGGGACAAATTCCATACATGCACTCAATATATATTCAGTTAATTTATTTGCCATTTTATTCAAATCAGATTGAACAAAAAGCATTGTGTTCCAATCTGTGTGTTCAAAATAAGTACACAGAGCAACAATATCAGCCTAATCATATTGCCAAACTCGACGCTTATATTAATTAGCTGCTACAGGGCTGAATAAATTTAATGTTACGGTAACTGCGTGGTGGTCGCTGGCAAAGG
The DNA here is from genome assembly GCA_032466195.1 of Katharina tunicata. Classification (NCBI taxonomy): domain Eukaryota; kingdom Metazoa; phylum Mollusca; class Polyplacophora; order Chitonida; family Mopaliidae; genus Katharina; species Katharina tunicata. The sequence continues at coordinate 7,315 of JAVFBZ010058020.1, read as the reverse complement.
GAGGTAATACTCCAGAATTTATAACATAGTCTGGACACGATACAAAAACTAAATCTATCTAGATCTCGATACCGCGGTTATTCGTGTAGGTTCATTTATTATTTGTTTCAAGTTAAACATATTTTCAATTAAAGATATTTTTGGATGGGTTTGGAGAAGACAGTCTGAATTAAAATCTCCCACCACAATACAGTGGTTAGACATATCACCCCTAGCCAATGACAATGCATCGCTTATTAAATCCCAGTATAAAACTCTAGCAGATGGTGGTCCATAAATTGTTCCAAAAAATTAATTTATTATTTGCCCATCTCACGTCACATCATACCGATTCTAACCCGGGAATATCAATATCAGCTCTCTCGATACAAATCAAAGCCTTTCTGACGTAAACAACATTTCCGCTTCCGCCACCATTATGTCTGTCTTTTCGAATTGGAGGAAAATGATACTCATCCAATTTTATTGACAAGTTTTGTATTGTATCATCCAAACGTGATTCAGTTACAGCAATAATGTCATAATGTGACAATTCAGCCTGCAATAAGTCAACTTTAAATCGTAGGCTGTTTATATTAATATGAACTATAGATAATTTACGTGGGACAGGATTTAGTTCAATATCACCAGCTAGCATCAAAAGTGTGGATATTACAGTAACAGAATAATACTCTCGTAGAAGGAGACACTTGTATCCTGGCCTAGAAGTATATTTCGAGTCCGTATCTGTAATAGTTTCATTGCCATACAAATTGCCCAAGATACATGGCCATAGTGAATATATTGTGTAATCGTAGCGAATGGTCAGCAGACCCATCAAAACGCACAGAAGAATCAATATGCCTTATATGGAAGTACACATTTTTGAATGTACAAACACGTGTATTACACCGAACAAAGACGGCACTACGACGCGATAATTTTTACGAGTTGGGAGCTTTTTAAATAGATACACTGTCAAACCCATATCTCTTGATGACAAAGACATTGCATCCAAAGACCATCGTGAAACGTTCAAAGGTTAAAAGATATTCCGACATTCCAATCCATTTGACACGAACGGCGTAAAGCAACAATCTACCTAACAAAGCCGAATAAACTATTTATTCAATCGAAACCTACAACTTATTTGGTTACTAAGTACAGCAACCTTTGAGGGCGCTTAACGAATTCAGACCTAAGCGTCGGTAACATTGTAAATAGAGAACTTGTCACCACAAAAGTATGTGTTCTGTTTTGCTGAATTACTTCCCCCTTCGCCAATTAATCAAGTTTCATATACATAGTTTAACGCCTTCTTCTCAAATGGTATACAACTGTATCGGACCCATAATCTCAAAGATATTTACATAGAATAGAATAAGATTTATTTTTATCGAGCTTCCCATCAACGCTATTATTTACAGATATATACTATGAATACTACTTATATAGTTTGTAAAATATTTCTATAATGTTCTTATGAATTTAGTTAGTTCTCCCATAAATGGCACCACATTATCTGGCTTATTTAATAAAAGAGTTCTGATCAAAATATTTTATTTCTTAAAAATCCTTCTTTTGTGCACGACTGAGAAATAGTTATCTAGTTAGGATAACCAAGGAAGCCAACTGAAATAACATTTTGCTATCAGTAGATTTATTATAATATTGAATATTATAAAATAACATTTATCGTTTTGTCATTAGAATATTGACATTATCTAAAAGCGCCAGGATAAAACTAGCATTAAAGCGTGGTAACACTTTCGCTATTCCTTGTATCGATTCCAATTAAATAAGGATTTGTCACCATTTCGTAACAATACATTTTTGATGATAACATTGGAAGTAACTAAACTAAATAGTACCATAAATTGTGAAGTGTATTATTCTATTCGATTAAAAGGTTAGCAAGAGGTAGGCGTGAAGATGATGAAGTTAGCTATGGCAAACGAAACGATCTCCGGATCATTGGGTTTCCATTGAAAACGAGCTGTAAGAAACCAGGAAAATGATGAATTACACTTTAATGTACATGATGTCAACAGTATTTAGATTAATCAAAAATATTTTGGATGGATCAATTGTATCCAATGACTTTTAATGTTGTTTTGTCTCAAACAAGAATAAGAAAACACTAATAAAGTAAAGCGCGACGAGTTAAATAATTCTACACAAATTTCATCCTAACAAAAATCGAATTTGGTAATTGGGTTATTTTGATTTGTTTTGGTTGAATACACTATCATTTAGTGCAGTTTACATTTTGTTTTTAACAAAACTGATGTTAAGTTTGCTTATGCTTAAGTAACTTTAAAACGACTGTTGTATTGCAATACAGATTTGAAGAATTGGTTATATTTAATATAATTAAACAACTCTTTAATTTTCTACATGAATAAAATCTGTTACCATCTCATTAGACCAATAATATTATTGACAACAAATTTATAGCTGAATTTTCCGATGAGTTTATCACCAGTCATCATTTAGGTTGATAACATAATCTTGTGTGAAATGAAAACTTTGGTTGTTTTGTATGCCTGCTCTAAAAACAATTACAATTATTATGTTGATAATTAAATGTGGGCTTGTATTGTTTGACGTTTGTCGTGTACAGCCGCATACAAAATATGAAAACATCCTTATGGATTCGGACCCATCAGTCTTATTGGGAGGCGTTCCATACACTTACAGTTTTGAATGTTTCAGAACCAACTAAAACAGTGACCTGATTTTCGTATAGTAATACTTGTTATTTGTTGTTAGGTTTAAACGATGGGTTCTTTTTATCTTCAAAACTCTGTAATGTTAAATCAATGTAATGCGCGATACCTTTCTTGCTCTTACCTTCTTTGCTCTCAATTCTTCCTAGCACTACATCAAAAGCGTGAAATTTCGCACTGTAGCAAAACAAAGTTGTTTCAGGATTTGTTTTTGCTGTTTTGGTACTCCTAGACAATCAAACACCATTTTAAGTGTTACCACGTAACCATAAAATGTCTAACAGAATTCGATTCTATCATAAGTTAGGTGAAAATTCTTGAAATTAGAAGATTGTATCCAGCTGAGATCTACATCATTATATACGGACACATGGTGGACTAATAAAGGCACAGAACTCTGCATCTATGTTCCTTGTGCCTTTTCTCTATTATCGTCGATGAAATAGGGCGAAAACTGTCACACAGTGTTGTCTGACAAGATGTACGATACGAAATAAACAGTTTAGTATGTCCATTAATATATTTAATTTTATACAAGAGGTAAGAAAGACACTTAATGGTTCCTGGCTATTTGAAGTGTGTTACAGTAGTAGTAGTAAATTTGGTTTAGGATTTGTTTGGTTGGTGCTTTACGTCGTGTTTACCGTTGTAATATACTTGCGGGAAACTATGACAATAAATAACTAAAACAAACTGGCATTTGTTCAAGATATCAAACGTTTGTGACGTTGGATTGAAATCAGCCCAAGGACAAAATCGCGTGTGACGACAAAGTTTTTCTAACAATAGATATAATGACCTTGACCTTCATCCCACGAATTTGGAGTACAATCTTGTTCAATACATTATGACAATAGACATTATGTGGTTTTGCAAACAAAATCTTCTCAGATGTTAGTAATGCTGTAATTTTAGTTTTATGTTTCCTCAAAGATAGAAGTTACAAACTGGAAATACTAGTGTATTCATTCACTGTACCACACTTGTTTCATTACTTTACAAAGGAATCAATTGGACAATGTACTCACGAGTATAAACACAGAGGATGTTTTGCACAGAGGTTATAGTCCTGTATTGAAAATATATCGGTTTACTTGGCAGGCAGCCGCGTCGATTTATTAAATATTCATTTTGAAATCTAAAATTGTCAAAAACTATCATTGGACAATTAAATGAACAAAAACAAATTTTAGAAGAACCGACTTTCAAAGCGCAGAGTGTTTTCCTAGAAACGGTTAATTTTAAAGACAAATCTGATTTTAATCTTATATCAGGCTAAATCAATGTTCTTATATCAGTGAATAAATAATGAAAGAAATAATTGTATGGATAATGAAACAAACAACAACTGCGATGAACAGCACGTTTGAAAAACTTCCCATCGCGTTTTTATGAGTATTCCTAGAAAACATTTCAAGTGGCATACTTTTAATTAATAGAGATACAAATTTCGTTATGATGTTTCGTTCAGAGATAAGAAATATTCAACTTCATTCAGAGAATGTCCCAGGACATTTCGAGAATTTTTCTAGCGTGTAATGAAAAAAAAAAAAGTTTATGTTAAATTCATCAGCATGCAATGCAATTTGTATGTAGAACGCTGAGACACGGAAATAGTTTGTTTTTTTCTAGTTAACAAGGAAAGCATAATGAACCAATAGCGTGTAAATTATTGCATTTACTATTCTAGGCAGTCGTTTTAAATAATGATCAAAACGACTATTGCCGTAATATTTACAGTATAAATCTGTAAATTGGGAAATACATTTACATTGTGTTGAAGTCAGGCAATTTGGCCCCATTATAAAGAGGTAAAGAAATATTAAAAAACACAGAACACAAGAAAATCCCTTAACAGATGATTCATACATCAGGGCTAAATGCAATGAAAATCATTGTAAAAATCAAACATCGTACAGCGCTTACGCTGTAGTTTTTGTAGTCATCAATCAAATTGGTAACAAACTAACTGATGGGATTTTGATCCCCCAAAAAATGCCATTCACAAAGCAAACTTTTGTTGTAAGCCATAACAAAGTACATTAATGTGGGTGGAAACTTTACGTGAAAACACATTTTTGAGCTTTTCTTTGCATTGTAAAAACGTGGAAATATATGTATGTGGAATTTTTTTAATGAAAGGGGAGCATGTCCAGTAAAATAAACAAAATATTTTGATTTTTTTTTTTGAAAAACGAAACAAATTGAATAGATTGACATTGGTTTTAGATAGAAACGGGGTCAAAGTTCTCACATAATATCTTAATATAGTATTAAGATATTCTTTAAGATATGTGAGTTTTACCGACATTGTTTTTATATTTTGCGATGCTTATGTTTGAGACAAAGGATGGTTTGATTACGTACCAGATTACATTAAAACACTATATGTGATAGTATGTATGTTGAAAAAAGATTTTTCACAAGAAATTTGAGCAAACAAGAAAACAATGATAAAGTATAGCTTAACTATTTCTGTTTGATTTAGGTGCTTTATGAATGTAAAAAAGATTTGCATGGAATTTGATAAATCCACAGGGACTAGAATGAGCTGCTACAGGGCTGAAGAAATTTAATGTTACGGTAATTGCGTGGTGGTCGCTGGCAAAGGGAGGTAATACTCCAGTATTTATAACTTAGTCTGGACGCGATACAAAAACTAAATCTATTAGAGATCTCGATACCGCGGTTATTTGTGTAGGTTCATTTATTATTTGTTTCAAGTTAAACATATTTTCAATTAAAGATATTTTTGGATGGGTTTGGAGAAGACAGCCTGAATTAAAATCTTCCACCACAATACAGTGGTTAGACATATCACCCCTAGCCAATGACAATGCATCGCTTATTAAAACCCAGTATAAAACTCTAGCAGATGGTGGTCCATAAATTGAACTAAAAATTAATTTATTATTTGCCCATCTTACGTCACACCATACCGATTCTAACCCGGGAATATCAACATCAGCTCTCTCGACACAAACCAAAGCCTTTCTGACGCAGACAACAATTCCGCCACCGCCACCATTATGTCTGTCTTTGCGAATTGGAGGAAAATGATACCCATCCAATTTTACTGACAAATTTTGTATTGTATCATCCAAGCGTGATCCAGTTACAGCAATAATGTCTTAATGTGACAATTCAGGTTTGCAGTAAGTCAACTTTGAATCGAAGGCTGTTTATATTAATATGAACTATAGATAATTTACGTGGGACAGGATTTAGTTCAATATCACCAGCTAGCATCAAAAGTGTAGATATTACAGTAACACCCTCGTAGCAGGAGACACTTTTATCCTGGCCTAGAAGTATATTTCGAGTCCGTACCTGTAATAGTTCCATTGCCATACAAATTGCCCAAGATACACGGCCATAGTGAATATATTGTGTAATCGTAGCGAATGGTCAGCAGACCCATTGAAGAGCACAGAAGAATCAATATGCCTAATATGGAAGTACACCTTTTTGAATGTACAAATACGTGTAATACACCGAGCAAAGACGGCACTACGACGCGATCATTTTTACGAGTTTGGAGCTCTTTAAATAGATACACTGTCAAACCCATATCTCTTGATGACAAAGACATTGCACCCAAAGACCATCGTGAAACGTTCAAAGGTTGAAAGATATTCCAACATTCCAAACAGTGCATTTTCCGATTTTGACTTTTTTTAATAAAGATGTCTTTGTAAAATACTTGTAGCTGAATCTTCCTGTGTTCTTAATTGTTCTCTCAAGTAGAGGGGCTTCAGGGCACAACCCGATGTTGTGCTCAATCCTGTTTTAGTCCTGTCGTTATATTGGTGAATCCATGTTTGTTGCCAGTGGCGTTTGGTTGATTTCTGTCATCCATTTGACACGAACGGCGTAAAGCAACAATCTACCTAACAAAGCCGAATAAACTATTTATTCAACCGAAACCTACAACTTATTTGGTTACTATGTACAGCAGTCTTTGAGGGCGCTTAACGAATTCAGACCTAAGCGTCGGTAACATTGTAAATATAGAACTTGTCAGCCACACAAGTATGTGTGCTGTGTTGCTGATTTACTCCACCCTTCGCCAATCAACCAAGTTACATATACATAGTGTAAGGCCTTCTTCTCAAATGGTATACAACTGTATCGGACGGTCCGTGTAACACTTGCTAGTCCAATTTTCGTTTTTTGTTTCTTCTGTACACAAACAGAAAATGAAAAATGAACGTTCAATTTTGAATTTTCGTTTCTTCTAACTGGAGTCGAAAAATCAAAAATTAAAAATTGGACGTTTCAATTCATGCCTTTCATTTTTTCTGTCTCACTTTCATCAAACAAAAATTAAAAATTTACCTTTTTTTTTTATTTTTCTGTCACGATCTGCAACACTTGACAGTCAGCACTTTAAATTTTGCTTCGAACAACTTTTGTCGATGATTGCCCTTGTGGACATTTCTCATCTGCACATGCGTAATAGATTGAAGCATTTTGCCTCCTCTGTCAAAATGGAATTGCTGACTACCAGACATTTTTAAAAATAAATTCAAGTGCTATAAATTCACTTAATCAAATTCATTTCCTTTCATTCATGGGGATACCCTGGTTTATCTTTTTCTTTCAAA
>JAVFBZ010057919.1:13330-27417 GCA_032466195.1 Katharina tunicata | reverse complement strand
CGATGTGACATCAAAAGACGTCAAACTTTAATTCAAGTGCTAGGAATTGAGAGTAATATGTTTAAATGTATACAAGTATAATGTTGTACAGTGAAACCAAATATCATGAATATAGGAATTGTATAAAGAATCTCTGCTCACGTATGGAATACTCAGTTCTTAGCAGGTAGAGTTGATTATGTAAGAACTAAAGAACAGTGTTATGCCATTTATTGCCAGTTAAAGGATCGGCGAATGATTATCTGTTACGCCCTGACGTGCAAAGTGGTTAAATAAAATAGAACAAAATTACTCCGAGTAGACCAAATGACGTTGTGTATTTAAATACAGCCTACAGCTGTGAATGTCCTGTAAATGTCCTGTGGTGTCTTGTGTGTTGCCAGGGTCGTTTCATTCGCCCATGGACTGGCACGCCATCACATGAGTGACACAAATTCAAGCACAGCGAAAAACCCCAAACAAACAAATATACAAATATAGATAAAACACCATGGGGCACTGCGTTAAACAAGAATCAAAGAGTCTATTTTATTATCATAATCTCAATGTACCCGACATCACCATTTTAGTTAAATCCCGTGGTTGAGCGTTGGTATACGGAACCCCCTTCACTGTACCCGGAATAGGGTCGATCCCCCCTGTGGACTTTAGGTAAGTTTGCCGGTGGCTGCGGAGATCGCGGTGTGGTTTTTACGAGGTTTCTTCACAGTTTTCCACCAAACATCGGCAACGCAAATTATTAAGATTAGTTAGTCGTCTTATAGGTGAAATACTCTTGAGTAAGACGTTAAACACCAACCAAATAAACAAACAAACTTAGTCCAATCAGTGCTTTGAAGCGTCAACGTTTATCCTGAGCCATGGGTATAGCCATTTGTAACTGTATTGAACACAATGCAAATCTTCCGCAGAGCTACTTTATAATGTTAATGATTGGTGCATTTACTGACAGATTTAGTTTTAATGATTTAATGTTAAACAGAGAAAAAAGGTTATTGCCTGGCCGATAAAATTTGAAGGTAATACAAGGCAGAACAAAAACATACAGAATCGTTAAGTTACATGTATACCATATAATCAGATGGTCGGAAACTGCACACACCGATAACCTTTTCCTCACAGAACAAGATGACCAGTAAATACGTTAAACGCCTCAAAGACTCGACGATAGGGAGCATGATTTGATGCTCTTTTTTTAAAGAATGAAACGGCTCATGAGTATACTAATTTACCTATCATTGGAAAGTTATCTCATCAATTCAATCAATTTCCCTATGAAATACCTCTTCCCCCCGCCACCCCCACCCCATTTTCCTGTTAAATGCATCGAACTTAAGACTATAGAATAAATCAATTGCGTTAATAATTATTTACTTTCCACTTCAATTATGCATTGTTGGATAAGAATCAATATAAGGGGAAACTGTAGAAAACAGTTAAGGTGTTAAGGATCTTTTCTGTCCCAGATCGCGAAGTGAATTTGGCTTCCTCATAGACGATCTTTTAATGCAGCCATGACGTTCCATGTCTAAGTTATTGTTTCTTGCAAGATATCCAGGCGGTTGGTTGAAGGGACGTTTATGTGTCTTGGTACTATTCGAGCTAATCGGCATTCGGAAGCCAAATTGTTCTGGCGTCCTGCGACTGTCCTGTATGGTCTGTTTGTTGCAGGTGACATGGAGCCCATTGGGCTAACACGCCATCATGCTAGTGAAATAACATTAAATACGGCGTAAAACTTCACGCAAACAATAATGACATTGCGAACATATATCGGAAATAATCATTGTTACGACGTGAAAAATCGATGTGTTGAATTCCGGGTGAGCTAATAAACTAATAAATGTAAATAGGAAACACAACGTGATTGCTCTATGTTTTATCTGTTTTAGTTATATTTACCCATTATATATGTTTATTCTACTACCAAGACAGGACACACACCTTTGTTGGATGTGTATACCTGATGATATGTCTATACTGTTATATATATCTAGAACATGATAAAGATTTACAGGTTGTAATTAGCCGATATCCCTGTGCCAGTGTTATTAATCTTTACAAAAAAGATACTGTCAGTAATATAATGCAATACAATTAAATGTAATGTAATTAAAAAACTTGCAGTTTATATGAAGTAGCTCGTTAATATACAATGTACGTTTCGTGAATGCAAGAAAAGCAATAGCCCTTTATTGATATTTTAAACAAAGTAAAGGCACTAGTATAACTGTTTCCATGCCTTATCGAGATAATTATTCATGTCTTTTAATTTTCTATTTTAGGTCTGTGGATAAACAAAATTGTGAGTAAGCCTTCAAGTAATATGGACGTAGTAATCGTTTGATCCTGATTACTGTATGGCTGCTCTGTTATTCTTCGCTGACAACTGACAGGGTGTTTCTCGGCTTAGCGCCTGGGGCTGTCACTATGCGGTCGCCCGGCCAGCCCAATTACATGATCGTCGTTTACGTCCTGGTACCTATTTCCCTGCTGCTGCTACTCCTGGCTCTGCTCTATATCTGCTGTAGTAGGCGCTACCGACTCAATTGGTTTGAGCGGAGCATCCTCGAAGAACACGATGTGGAGAAGGAAAGGTTATTCGTCCGTTCGCCGCGGCCGTCCTTGATTGTCACAACGGCTCGTCGGGGGAGTTCTAAGGTTGGATGGGCGGGCCTGGGTGGGATGATGGGCTCTACACCCAGCTCGCCCTCGTCTGACTCCGGTGAAAAATTCTGGGTTCCACCGGCAGTGCTTCAAAGGAAACGCGCACAAAGTCTTGTACCGGCTATTCTCCATCATCGGGATAGCTGCGAGGAAGGTAGGACCTTTTTGTTTTACCTGTGCGTGTTTTCTTTTTATTTGTATTATGTTCTTTGTAAATTGTTGATAGAATATTAAATTTGATGTATAAACGATGTAACCTTGCGTTTATATGCATTGCTATACTTAACGGCGGCTGTTGTCTTTTCCCAGTAAAATGTGGAACAAGCTGCACGTACATTTCTCGAGGCGTTTATTGTTAACATAAGGCTGAAAATTAATGTAAATTGTTTTCGCGGCCGACAAAATCCTCAATGCTACAATTAGATCTATTTTGATTGAAAATGATTAGAATTTTATGTAAAGATTTCGAGAAGTAAAGCAACTGTGTAAATATAACCTCTGTTTATTTTCTAATTAATATACACTCACGTCGCACTAGTCCCTGGATTGTTAATTGAACAAAACTAAACCAAAATAAAGGTACTAAACGGTTGTCTCTTCTAACAATAATGATAACGTGCTGAAAACAACCTCTTTACAAGGCAATTAAAGCTATAACAACCCTCGTATAATTGAAATGATGTGTAGCAGGCCGTAATAGTTTTATCATTTTCGTCGTTGACATTAGCAGAATCATTGACGATTTGACGCCATGTTTATGTGTCAATTGATCAGGCCGGCCAGAGGATTGTAGCGGTGTAATTCGTCAATGTGAGCGTTGTTACGTATATGTAATGCTGAAACACTGCACTGTAACAGAGAAACGAACGAATTTGACACCGAGTCAAACACGTTTATTTCGTGCAATAATAGTTGAAAACTGCTAAATGCGATCCTATATTCACAAGGCGTTTAGATATAGTTACAGTCAGGCGCATATTATTGAATGCATGCAAAGTGCCGTTCTTTGCAACATGCTAAATTGATTTAATCGTTAACGCTTTTATTGGTCGTCTTAATATGCCGATTTAGCAGGTTTTCAATATGATTCAACTGTGTCAAATTAGACCTACTCAAGTTCCTACATCATAGCTGGTGGTTAGGCGGGACCCCCCCTGTGCCCTGGTGCTCTATGAGCTTGTGGTTTCCTGTTTCTTGTCCTCCAAATGTATCGTGGTGCATGTCTTCTGTGTTTCCAGCATCGTGTGGTGTGGTTTCCTTCACTGATTGGGCTGGTATACGTCGTCATTTAAGTAAAATAACCTTAAATACCTCGAAAAAACTTAACCAAACAAACCCATGTGCCAAAAGTGAATATTTGTCTGTTTCTGTGCTGTCTATTTATTTCAGACTGTTGTTTACACAATTAAATACAGAAGCAGCCGATAAGCTGCTCATCTATGACCGCGTGTTGTTTCCATCAATATTGGCAATGTGCCTGGTACCAACCCATTTCTCACGGTCATTGGCCAATCAAACACACTCAATTATATTATATCCCATTATTGATTATGTAGTCGCGTTTTCGTCTTTTTCATCACATTATACTGACGCAATGGTTGTCGCTGTGATTAATGTTGGGTTTTAACGCTGGCGAATGAATATACTTTTACAATTTTTCATATGTTTGATATATATTTGTTCTATAGAATAAGCTATAGTGAAACTGATCTGGTATATTACTACATAAATAATGAACTTTACAGTTGACCACCTATTTCTTTGTCACTTATAACACGGTAAAATTATTCAAAGTATGCAAACGAATGAGTTATTCATTGTCGTTCACGAGGGTGGTTGGGTGGCAGCCTCCTGTACCTTTGTGCTCTCTGAGCTAAGGGACACAGGATGCCAATTTGTTGCGGTGTCCTGTTTTGTTAATATTATGCAAATGTTTTGTCCTGTCTTGTATGTTTGCCAGTGTCGTTTACTGTGGTTTCCCTCGCCGATTGGGGAGGCACGCCGTCATATAAGTGAAAACCTTGAGAATGGCGTAAAACCAAAATAAAACAAACAAACAAAGACTAACGCTCGACCTTTCTATGCTATTTAGAAACAATTTAATAGGAGCCTATTCACATGACAGATATAAATACATCTACGCACGGACTATTGATTGTATATTAGACACACAAAGTGTTTGTCTTTCATCGTGGTACATTATTTCAATGATTCGTATTTCAATTCACCGTGATAAATGTTGAATTATATTGTTGTCGGTGATTATTGTAGTAAGTTGAACCGTGATTATTTCCATTTAGCGTGCAAAACTATACCGCTGTCTACATTATCAGTTCTTCGCGCACTGTTATTTATTAAAAGCCGACGATAGTATTTCTCTTTTTCTTTGTTTTCATGCTTTTATCGGAAGGTTATTTAAGTTCTGGTTGGCTCATATATCTGACAATCAATTAAGCTTACATGTTGATGAATTTGTTGCCGTTCTGATCAAAGTATCGAAATCACCGTTAATCACCGTTTCGCATTGACTACAAAATTTCCAACCTGTTTGAAATATTCAACTGCGGTAATTGGAACATTGCGGACAAGAAGTATTCATCGGCTTTAATCTATATTGTTAACAACAAATATGTGATATATTACTAGCCGTGTAACTCAACTGGAAACTTATCTATTAGGAAAAATCTCGGCAATTATCCCTGAAAATCTATAACGTCTAGACAAACTGTTGCCTTATTATACACAATTCTTCATGTTATATTAATGTGCACATAAACAAAGAACATGATAAAAATAAAACCATCGGATAAAGTAACAAACGAACTATTTACTCAACATAGGTCGTTCCTAATGAGAATCTATATTTAGGACCTGCTCTCCAAAACCCATTTCAGCATGTGCAATACATAAGCTACAGTCAGATTAATGTGACCGAGTGTGTAGTAATGTTTCCGTCCATTATTGACATCGTGATATCATTGTGATGGTTGGCACATTGATTTAGTGTGATTATATCTTGATTTATAGAGTTCGTGGAATGGTTCAGCTGTGGTTATTTGCATTATGTGTATTTACACACATATAAAATGAATAGACTGGAGTGTTGCCCCTACTTATATTGTAAATAGTACCCTGTTACAAATCGAATGAAAACAAACATGATTGTCAGCTATTTTATGTTCGACGTGATTTATGGACAAAATATTTTGTGAGTGAACTGGAAAATCAAAGAAACCCAGTGGCTCAGATGGTTTAGCTGTCTTATATAAGGGTGGCTACAGACATATTAGGGTGTTTTTCGTAAGGGTTCTTCCCGGTTTGCCACCGATCACTGGCAAGTCGTCATATTAGTGAACACACTTGAGTTCGACATTGAACACCTATGAAATAAATTAATCCATAAAAAGATATACCCAATTACAGGCCCTTGTGTTAAAATACTTTGAGCTTGTCGTAGCTTAAACGATGTTATCTATATAACTGTAACAAAAATGTCTGCAAACTGACTACTGACACCTATATCGACATTTATGTTCTATATATTGAAGGAAACAAAAAATAAAAAAACAAACAGTACAGTTATTACCGGTTTGATGTTCATCTTAAATTATTATCAATTAGCGAATTAGATACTCCACGGTGGTCACGAGGTATCTGGTACAATATTTGGAGCATTCTGAGTGCCATCCATTTCCCAATGCTAGTATTTGCCGTCGGCTTAAAGAACGTTCCGAGCTTACATTCAGACTATTTATCACGCTTAGCACTAGAGGCGGATTATCTTTTTAACAGAGCTAACACTTGAATTGACTTCACAACGTTTTGCTGCGTTAGTGTAGCCGCCTGGGTGAAATACAGTTGAGCGCATATGCATTTACAATCGCTTTAAGTTCTTACTACTGATTACATGGTAAACCTACATCATAGTTTTTTCACATGATGTTTAATTCCTTCATGTAATAATCGGTAATACCATTATTTGCTGATGCATATACTTCATGGAGTGATTGTTATGATGGCAATCTGCTCACCCAGTTAGGACCTTATATGTTGCCGTTGCGTATTTGTTTCATTATTTACTTGCTGTTATTTACTAAAAAGATTGAACAACCAAATGTTTGAAAATCGATTCATACGCCTAATTGCATAGATCGATAATTGTAAGAGCTAGGCAAATTGTATTGATTGCATAATAATTCAATATTGTGTGGAAATGTTCATAATGTTGCATTAATATATTCATTGGCGTTTAGAATCGACGTAATTATATGTTGCCATTTTAATCGTTTTAGGTTGACATAATCATTGGCGTTTTGAATTCCGGTGATTTTTTGTTGGCATTTCCATCATGTTGCGTTGATAGCATCCTTGGCGGTTAAATCACTGTGATAGGGTATGTCATCATTGGCGTTTTGATTATGTTTAACTGCTTCCATAATGGTTCCTTGATGTAATCATTGGCGTTTTGAATCGGCGTGATTATGTGTCGCCATTTCCATCATGTTGCCATGATGTAATCATTGGCGTTTCGAATTGCCATGATAATATATCGCCATTTTTATCATGTTGCATTGATGTAATCATTGGCTCTTTGTCGCCGGCATTTTGATGCCTGGGCTTGTCGAAGTGATCTTATTCTACCAGATGCCATTTGCATTGCACAATGTTTATAGTTATATTGTTTTATACCTTTGTCTGTGTGGGTCATTAAATTTACTTTGTTACTTATAACTGTATATTTTGGTACTCGAGGGCCCGCGCCGTGGCTCAGTGGTTAGAGCGTCTGACTGCAGATCCTCCTTCGATGTACCGCACCAGTTCAAGCCTCCCAGTGGACCTGAGGTATGCGAGGGAGTCACACGAGGTGACTTCGGCAATCGCGGGGGCGGTTTTTAAGAGGTTTCCTACCGGTTTTCCGCCGTATTAAGTAGAGCAGATTAAGAAGTGGAGAATCCGTCGTGATATAAATGAAATACCTTTGAGAACGACATTAAACACCAATCAAACAAACAAACAAACAAACAAACATGGTATTTCTTTGTAAATTGTTCACAAAATCTTGCAATGTATGAATCGGTTACTGATCAGCGTTCGGGCTGAAGTTTACCAACAGTTAGTGCCTGTTGTTGGACGAATCAATTTAAGCTACAGCTCTGATCATGTTATTGATTACGTAGTTGTCCTACTTATTCCTGTCGTTTTTATCATGATACACTGGTCAATTTGATTGACAGTTCCTATATTTTGAGACTGGTCCTCCAGGGGACTCTAATTGTGGTAATTATCACATTGTTGATGGCCATGAATGACAGACAGTAACTGTTGTCCCTGCCCATACTGTCAGTTAATTACACAGGACAATTGACTGAAAACAACTATACAGAGATACTCATTTTTAGTTACACAACAAACGCTTTTTCGTGCTGTTAACACTTAAGGGGAACTGTTTAATGCAACTGCGGTGATTTGAGCAAGGCGGGCAATATAATGTTCTGGTAGTATTCCGTTTTCCTCGTCTATATTTTCAATCAATTTAACTCATAACTATGGAATCTTATTGCGGCCCTCGAGTTGTCGACGTATACGACGTCGACAACTCGATGGTCACAATGAGCTTCCATACATAACCCTCTGGCTAAAGGATGTATGTTTCGAGATTACGTTCGTGCTGTCATACTTGACATTGTAGAAACAGTATCTTTCCAACAGAGCTAATAGCGGAAGTGATTTTACATTTGGTTGGGTTTAAGTCGCTGCATCATATAAGAGAAATGCCATTAAGCACTGCGTTAAACAACAACCAATCAATCAGTCAGTCAATCAATCAATCAAACAAACAAATTAGTAAGTTAATGGTGGTCGACCAATCAATGAAATAAACAAATCATTAAGTAATTGGCAACCATTCGTTGCTATATGAATGTTTGGTACCTACTTTATAGCATAATTTTTTCCCAAGGCAATTATGAGTACAACTATACTGATATTACTGATTGTGTATTATGTTTATCAATGGCTCTGTTCCTTTTATCTCGAGCGGGTGGTTGGGAGGAAGCTTCAATTGCCCTGGTGCTCTTTGAGCTTAAGGAGCAACAGGAAGCCGAGTTTTTGTCCTCTAAATGTATCGTCCTGTAATTGTAGCGTCTTTGTTGAGGAGTCGCTTAATGCATGTGATTTCCTTCACCAATTGGCTGCTACGCCGTCACATAAGTGAATTGAATGCGGCGTAAAACAAACAAATATATTATCTCGAACATTGATGCAATAACTGGGAATCCCATTTACTGTGATAGTATTTTGATGTATTGGGGTTGCGAAGTGATTACTGTTGATGTAACTGTACCCAGTAAAGTTTCGATTCCTCCTGTAGAACTACATGTGTAAGTTATATTAGGGAAGTTTAGAGTAGCTGCGGATAACGCGGAGTGTTTTTTTACGAAGTGTATTACCGGTTTTTCATCGTACACCGGCAATGCAAAGTAGTCATAAAAGTGAAATACACTAGTCTTGAGTATCAACTTAATTACCAAGCAGATAAATAAATAAATTGCTGTAGTTTATTATATTTATAATTTACGAGCAGTATACTCTTCCAGTCTGTACGTCGTTAAGTCAACCTTTACTAATCGCAGTAATCGCTAACGTAATGACTGTGCAATAGAGTGCAATAACAGCTCCGTATCGACGCTTGAAATCAGTTTGTCATCATTGCCATCGTTGTTTGGTCAGTTTAATAGGACTGGTAACAATGTAAACAGAATATTTAGAAGAACAGAAGTATGGCTTCAATAGTTCTGGATACAGTTAACATTGCGTTTAAAAATTGACATATGTTTGTATATACTATAAATCTAGCTCACCTGTTGTTAGTGTATATTCTATAGACTTGTTTACAATAATTATTACCTCTGAGGACGCTGTCCATAGATCAATTGTATAAGTAGCCATTTATGTATGCATTCACTTACCGATCAATGCTTCGTATCCGTTCGCCCAAGGTACCCTGTCTTCGCTCTAGATATCCAGGGTTTTTTATTCCGAGTTTTGTGCTATTGAATTTCAATAGTTACAATTGGCCTCTTGGAACTTGCTTTTCCCTATTAACTCAGCAAAATAAATGTCATTATCAATCACAACCAGACGAGGAGATTTACAAATTGCGTTCTGTGAAATGTACGATGCACTGTACATTTTGCCGATTTCTATCAATCCAAAGCTTTTATGGATTCCAAGTTCGAGTTAATTTGTAAGGCAACAAAAACGATTTTATGCACAGAGACCTTAAACACTATATATATGTCTGACACGCTTGAAAAATATTTAGCATGTACAAGCGGATGGTTTGGCGGGAACTGCCTCCGTCCTGGTGCTCGCAGGGCTAAGGAGCATCAGGAAGCCGGTTTTGTTTGTGTTTTCCTGGTTTTGGTCCTGTTAATATTCTGTGATGTCTTCTATGCTGCCAGTGTCGTTTAGGGTGGATTCCTGAACACATATGAGTGAAATAACCTATAAAGTACGACGTAAAATGTCAATCAATCAAGTAAACAATAGACGTTGCTTGTAATGCAAATAAGCAATTTGACCGTATGTCGTCTTCTGTGTTATCACTACATTTTAAAACCATATTTATTGTTAAAGTTTGAAGAAAGACGCTTATGGTTACACAAATTCGGTAGTTTTATGGAATTTGAGAAGCGTCGGTACTGCCTAAGACAGAGGCCATCTTGCAGCCGATTTAATTTACAATCTTAGTCCATTTTCCGGGATAGGAAGAGGTTCGATTGCTTAGCACAAAGGATTTCGACTATCATTGCGGTATTGGAAGAAACAATTATCTGAGAGCTCTCTTTGCCAAGTGTTTTTATTTTAAGCTAAAATTTTGGAGGAAATAGCAATATGGCTTTCATATAAATTATTAACAGGTGGGGGCTTCCTGTTCCCTGGTCCTCTCAGTAGGTAGATTTCTTGGGGCGTCCTGGTCGGTTGCCAGTGTGTTTGATGGTGGTTGTCATCACATATAGGGCTGGCACGCTGTCATATGAGGGAAACAAACTTAAGTACAGCGTAAAACTCCATTCAATTAATCGTTCTTTTAGCCGATATGCAGACCGATTTATTCGTCTCTAAGGTATGCATAGTGTGAACAAACTGTGTTGAAGTATATTGAAGCATCCGTGAGTTAAATAAGCTGATTGCCAAGATTCCTTTACATTTAGAAAATATCCAGAAGACCGAGTCCTGTTTATGTCGCATTTGACTTACAGAAGGGTGTTGATAATTCAAGAGTTCTGCCCACAATTTGCTCACACCCAATCCCTAATATTGCATACCACATCGTCCAGGGTTTTGTCAATATCATAATCCAAAGTTTGTTGCTTTGTTGAGGGATTTAACAAATATCGTTATCATCGTTGCTAATAATGAAGTAAAGTTGACAAAATGAATTGCTCTGTGTTTATTTGCTGTTGGCTAGGCAGACATGACAGACTTGTTTATCTGTTCCCCTTGATTGTACGCCGAAAACGTTGGACTCCCCCTTTGAACCTTAGGTATATAACAGAAGTGGCTGAGGTGTGTTTATTTTACTAGGATTATTCCCGGTATTTACGAGTATTTTCCCTCGGTTTTCCACCATACAGCGGGAACGCAAAGTCGTCATATAACTGAAATACCCTTGAGTACGCCTTTAAACGCCAATCAAATAAATAGGTACGGATTGTGAATTGCATAGATTGTTTTAGGTTGTGTTTCTTTCATTATACAGGGTATATAATTTCGGGAGAGCACATAGGTGCTCAGGCCCAATGGCTAGGGGCACTATCTTTCCAGATGCCATGCTGTCATACTTTGCACTGGAGGACCATTATCTTTGCAGCAGCAAACACACTAATGTGACTTCCCAATGTATGGTTCGCTTTCTACTGTTAGAACACAGCGCCGCCATATATGTGAAATAACCTTGAGAACGACGTTTAGGGTCAATCAATCAATCAATCAATCAATCAATCAAGTATTAGTGCTCAGGTGCTCTTAAGTACATCCTGTTTAGAAATGCCTCTGAAAATAGAGCCCAAAGACGTGAACCTGAAGCCTCACCACAAAGAAAGACTGTGCGCAAAAAACATTCATGTGAACGTACAGTGTTAAGTGTGATTGCTAGATGACTCCGCCCACACATTCCCAAACACTTTGCACAGAAACGCCTTGTAAGCAATAGACACAATCTAAGACATTTCGCCAAAAATTTGGCCGTGGGGATCAATGTCTAGGCTTTGAATAATTGAAATGATCAATGTAGAACATCATAACACGAGGGTGCTATTGACCAAAAACAAGATATTTTTGTTTGGCCTCAGTGTCACAACGTTTATATTGTAAAGTCAAATTATCCAATATAAATGTGAACTTTAGAGATAGCATCTCCCTCCAGCCACCTTCCCACACCTCCACTCCGAAAATAGTCAAGAGTAAGCGATGGGTCATCCAGAAGTATAATAGCTGTCTGTGGATGCGGTGACGTGTGATAAATACCAATGGTTAACGGCCTTTAGGGAAATAGTTAAGAAACAATAGAATTGGACTTTATCAGCCAGTGATTTGCTCATTTGTCCCTTTGGTGTTTTAGTAAACGTTAAAGATTCTAACACATTTACGCTGTGCCAAATTAACTTCCAAGTGTCAAGGTGTATCAAACACAGACATCCCGCGCAATGTCTACATATTTAGAGTGTCTTTACGCGTGATTAATAGGTCCGTGATATAACCATTCGTTACTCTTCTGTGGCAAAAGAAAAATTAAGTTATACACAGACAGCAGAACCACTATGGGCATCCAATCCGCAACCCTGTAATTCTGTAATTTGTTTCAGGGGTAAAATTTAGAAAAACGAATTGTTCAGGAAAAATGTATTTCGTCTTGATCTCGCTGTGATTAAGTTTTGCGAAGAAAAAAACAATTGATTGCAGCAAAATAACGAAAAACCACACAAAGTTTGACAGATTTAGTAAACTGCAGGAACCAGAAAGTACACAGATGTACCGGAAACGTTTCGTGCTACGATTCCTGCATAAAATTTAGTTAGCCATTGAATTCCCCTAAAAACTAGGAAATGACGGATTTTGAAACATTAGTTGATTGATTTGGGATTAAACGGGCTTGTTTTAAACATATTTATTGAATGATAGTTAATGGAAGTGACACAGATAAGGCTGTAGGCGGCTCATGTGGGACTATAAATCACTTTCACAAACTTAAACAATATTAAATTTTGCAAGATGGCGTTTGAAGTTTGAAACCTCAAAAATAAACTCGTCTTCGAATTCGGAAATTTAAAGCTGCGTGATAATTTGATCTTTTTTCGGTTGAATTATTTGTAGCTGTGCTTCCATATGTTAATACTGTATCAGTATGCCCGGACATAATTGCATTTGTAGTTAATTTTTTCTAAGCTCTACACTAATGTAGTTTGATTACCAGTTTGAAAGTGTTTAGAGTAATTGTAAAAAACTACACTGAATAAATTTACGTTAAAAGGTTCATCAAATACATGAATAAAATTGCATACAATTCAGAAAAGTTTATTAAATAGTCACATTTTAATTGTAACAAACGCTAATATGTCGTTAAAAAGCGAAGACAAGTGAATGTTTATTACATCCAAACGGTAAGAACATTTAACCATTCGCTTAAGGTTTTTGTCATTTTTTTTTGCAATGATTTGATTGTTAGCTAGTTCTATGAACATTGAGCCTCCTGTGTCCCTGTGCGGTCTGAGCTTGAAGCCGTTCCGTTGTGGTGTCTTGTTTTTCGTTCTGCAAAGTATTGTTTCCTTGCCGATTAGCCTGACACGCCATCAAGTCTGTGAAATAACCTTAAGTTCTGAGTATAAACCCGGTCATACAAACTAATCCCTTTTTAAAAGTCTCTGATCAGTTTTTTTGACGAAATCTTCATCCGACCTTTTCCATATTGTGCAGTAAAAGCATTGTCGAATTACATGTCATCTATGCTTACGATAATTGCTTTTTGTTTCAGAGGTTCAGAGTTCGGGCGCCGTCACTCCAGCCTCTATCCCGGGCCTAAGAGAACTTACCTTCACCTTCCCTACCGAGAAGTTTGGAGGGTCCCTCGGGGCAGGGATGGATATGCCGTCCCCTGTTCACCCACCACAACTACAGAAACGCCGGGCCTCAATGCATGACGCAATAGACCACACGAAAATCGACACAAAACTCTATTCGAAAATTGTAAGGTTATGTGATATTTCTTTATTCACTACTCGAAAACCAATACATTTTTTATACATATTTTCATCTGTGGAAAGATTATATTGCATTTCGTTCACCCATTACACTGGCAGCACGTCTTAAGAATAGAATAAACTATAGACCTCCGTCAATCCCGACCTGGGGGGGGGGGG
>JAVFBZ010057919.1:0-13320 GCA_032466195.1 Katharina tunicata | reverse complement strand
AAGCCCCCCACCCCGAACCGTATTACTTAGGAATGCCTAAAATGGAAGAATGCCTATCGCGCACTCTAGTTGATGAAGTTCTTACTACTTAGCCTAGTAACATGATTAATTCGGCAAAATACATGTGGATAATTTTTGTGAACAAAAAAGCGCTTTTGGGGTTTGGTTTTGTGTTAATGGTCCTGCACTATTCAAGGACAATGAGTTATTTGAGATTTCATGTTTGGGGCTTAATGCCCTCTTACCAATTCTCACTTTTCTCTTTCCAGCAATTATTTAAACAACAATCAGTGTGTAGTATCCAAGAAGAGAACTTAGGCGCCATTAATTTTTCATTGGAGTACAACAAAGAGACGTCATTGCTCACTGTCCGTTTAATTCAAGCACGTGAACTTGTACCACGGGATTTCTCGAGATCTGTGGATCCATATTGCAAAGTGTGTCTGCAACCTTCTGACAAAGTTCAGTTGCAAAGTAAAGTTCACAAGGAAACGGTTAATCCCGAATTCGAAGAGGAATTTATTTTTGAAATTTCAAACTCTGATATACCCTCCGCCATCTTGGAAATTTTAATATTTCATTATGATCAGTATTCACAAGACGAGTGTATAGGTCAGGTTCATTTTGCTCTGGATTATGTGGACTTAAGTGATAAAGTGATTCTATGGAAAGGAATATCTGCATACGAAACACAGAAGAGGACCGAGGTAAGTGTGGATATTGTAGGGGTGAAATAAAAAAAAAACAAAAAAACAAAAGCATAGTCAAATTACATCCCAGGCAAGTTAACAAAACTGCCATTACATTTTTTGTAGGGTTACTCATTTATCACTGAAAGCCACTTAAATTGAACTACTGTAATTAAAATGTATGGTGGGCTATTTGTGTCAATGTTTATTTATATATTTCTAGCAGATAAAATAACCAAATTTACTCAAACAATTACCCCAGCTAAACAGAACCTTTACAAATTTACAGGATAAAGTTATATATACATGATCCACAACATTTTAATATACATTTACTTCAGTGACATTTTACTACCACGAAAAGTCTGAAAGTATGAACAGTCCACCATACATTTTATTCACAGTAGTTCGGTTGAAGTGGATTTCAATGAAACACGATTAATCCTACAAAAATGTAATAGTAGTTTAAGCAATAACTTGAAATGTTCTATAATTTGACCATGACCATGACTGTTCTTTCATCTCCTTCCCCTGTAAGCCATGTTATTTACTTTGATTTAGTTTTCAGATTAACGGCCATGTAAATTGTGTGATAACACTGGTTGGAAATGACCGGCAGTGTCTAGATCTTACAGCCATGGCTACTTTCTTTTGATTTCGCATGTTCCAGATTTTGAGATGAATGCCACACCATCCCCCTCCCACACACACAAACACACAAAAAAGTACAAAAAATCCCAACAAACCCCACCCACAAAAAAATACTTGGAAACCGAAAAGCTACAAATATCTGACATGGATGGCTTTTTGATGGAAATCTGTATCGGGCTGAAGCTTTAAGGACAACAGCATTTGGGGGCTTATCTTAATTTCAATGCGTCAAATTCAAAGGACAACGGTAACATGTTCTGTGTATTAAGCGGTCCTTGAGAGTTTTACCTTTGTGTATGAACATGGTCTTGTTCCTTCTGTGCGTAGCCTGTACGTTGTTATTGTTGGCTAAATCCATTAGTATTTTGGGACAGGAATTCTTACGTGAAAATTCTGGAATAAACCTTCTGATGCTATGCAAATTCTAGGCCAACTGATGCTTTGCAAATTGAGGGCGGTTGGATAGGAGCCTCCTGTGCCCTGCTGCTCTCTGAGCTAAGGGGCACAAGGTGCCGATTGTTGTGGTGTCCTGTTTTGTTAATGTTAAGTAAATGTTTTGTCCTGTCTTGCATGTTGCCAGTGTCGTTTGCGGTGGTTTCCTTCAACGATGATTGGGTTGGTACGCCGTCATATAAGCGAAATAACCTTGAGTACGGCGTAAAACCCCAATCAAACAAACAGGCTTTGCAAATAATGTTCGGAGTGATTTTTCCAAAGGTCCGCGTTAAGATTTCGGGGTTTTCTGGACGCTGATGCTTTCTAATCCATGGAAAACTGGCGAGCCTGATGGCGTTCGTTGGGACATAATGTGTGTTATCAGTCCATTTTTTTGTCTAATCACATCCAGGGAGAGTCTGAGATGTTTTTCGTCAACCTCAACCTGTCACTCGATCAATGTTCCTAAACTTACAGATGACTTTTTGTGGCAGGCCTTTAACAGAAGTTGGACGGATTTGAAGAATACTCAACCGTCTCAACGAAACCCAACTGCACCATGTTGGGCAGGATAGTAGGCAAATGATTGAACCAGACACAACCAGTTCAGTGGTTTCCCTACGTTTATTAACGGTCCCTTATCTTGCAGAGCTTAACATTTAAACAACCTTTTCTTTCCCCTTACATACAGAATATTCCAGCTGCCGCGCCATTACTCAGTTGGTTGAGTATTAGACTGACGAATCCCCATCACTGTAACCACTCTAGGTTCTTTATCCCCCTGTCAATCTAAGGCACAGTCGGGAGTTATCCAGTGGCTACACTGATCGCGGGATGTTTTGGTTATGAAGGTACAACAAGTACAACCTTGTTTCACATCATACGGCGGCTAGTTATAGTCGCCATATAAGTGAAATGTTCTTGAGTACGACGTTAAACACAGAGCAAGTAAACAAGTATATCCCAGTTGGTGTTGAATTGGAGTACAGAACCCTATCCAGCGTATCCATCTAGATTCGAGTCGGCTTGTCAACCTGTCATGTCTGTTGCTGTTGAGATCTGGGAATGCATTTAGCAAGGTTTCTAACGTGACTTCCATTCATAGCCAGCATATGAGTGAAATCTCATTGAGTTCAACCTTCAACACCAATCATACCAATAAATATATCTTACGCGAATCTTGGACACACTTTAATAACCACGCCCCACATCCGTTTCTCGTCTCATCGGTGTGCATAGAATGCTCTTCGATATGCCCCTGGGTCAATCTGATCACGCGAGATCTTCTAAGTGTGACGAAAATAAGACAGATCTCCGAGGCTTCGTAGGGACTTGTTTTCCGGCTTATCTTTGGGTTCATATATTGACTTATAAAGTGTTATAGTCCTGCCTGGGAATCATTTCCAAAATTGTGTCTGGTATACGAGACAATTGTTCATACCAGAAGATAACGTATAAGACGTACTATTTACCTTATTGGATATAACCCGCGTAAGTGGGTCGTTTCCAAATGTCATCACGCGGCCTCGGATATATATTTTGTCCTCCTTATACATAGCAGATCTCACGAGATCGCCTTGGTCTCCTGGAATAAGTGTTTAAGGAGATTGACCTGCGGCGGTCTGCCTTCCGGGCTATAACCAGTTTCTCCCTCAGTTGACATCACAGTGATATTGAAATTAATTTTTAAAAAGTGATAAGATTAATCAACTGAATCAGATAAATAAGCCATTAAAGTCTATTAACGAACCAATCAAGCCGCCAGCGCTAAAATACAAAGATTGCATCAAATTTATAAATTAAAACGACCTTAAATCATATTGAATTTGATTAAAAAAAAAAAAAGTAAAGAAGCATTATAAAATCTTGCTGAGGTCGCTTTCAGTATAGAAAACCGTAGAAATGAAAGAAGAAAAACAAAACGATATTTTTTTGCAGCTCATATTATTTGTGATTGGCCGGTTTATGTACGACTGGGTGCAAATATTAAACGTAATACATCACTTTATGGATTAAAACGTCTGGTTTATTCTGGTGCAACGTTTCGATATTTATTCTGGCCTCGTTGTCAAGCATAGCGACCCCAGAATATACATCGAAACCTTGCACCAGAATAAACCAGACGTTGTAATCCATAAAGTTATGTGTTATGTTTAGGGTGTCTTCTTCTAAAAAGCCTTTCGGGGGCCGCTCCGTGGTTGAGCGTTGGATTACGGAACCCACTTTACTGTACCAGGAGTAGGTTCGATCCCCCCTGTGGGCTTTAGGTATATAATGGAAGTTTTCTGGTGGCTGCGGAGTTCGCGGTCTGGTTTTTACGAGGTTTCTTCCCGGTTATCCACCATACACCGGCAACGCAATTATTAGGATTAGTAAGTCGTCATTTAGGTGAACTACTCTTGAGTACGACGTTAAACACCAATCAACCAAACAAACAATCTAAAAGCCTTTCAATCAATTGCAAATTCGATTGGTAATATCTATTGCCGGATACAGTACTTAACGTTCGGCTTATTTCACACTTTGCTTACCTCGAAAGTTGCGCAGTCATACTCAAGGAAACACACATCAAAATACGAAACTGTTGTTGAAAATATGTTATGTGGAACTGCAGTTGAATTCATTTTATTTTGAGCAAAGTTATATATGCCTTCACAAACTTCTTTTATGTTGCCTTTATTGGTGCTAACAACCGAGCCTAACACAATCATTTACCATCAAAAACTACGTCAAAGATGATAACAAATCATTTTCTATTTTAGACTACACAAGCAGATGTTCGGCTATTGACTTTGCGGGGTATGAATATTGGGATAGAGGAGTAGTCAGATGTGCTGACTGCGTCATTCTAGTTAATATATACTTGAAATCGTCGGCAGTTAGAGATTTCAAATACAAACGTCTTTAAATTCAATTTCACAATCTCCTGATAAATATTTCTTATCTAAACTTTAAAACGAAAAATTCTTTCCAAACAGGTGGCCGGAGATTCATCCAGAACATGTGCTGCATATGGAAATATCTGTCCTTAAACATCATCGTCAATTTGATAGCTTTTATCTCTAGTTGTTTGATACACGCCTTAGACACAAATATTGCCATGATATGGGAGTAGACGAAAGGTCACATAACCTGTCGTGTGAACAGTTAACAGGCAGTATTTTAGTTGTTACTTCCATTTATTCATCGTAGTCAGTTTTAGCTTAGTCAGTTTTAGCTGCATGTAATTCGGTATTGAGCTGATCGGCTCCAGTAAAGGCCCAAGCAAACCACCAATCAATTAATGTTAGGGCACGCCGTCACCTGGGTTAAATAGCATTCATTGCCTTGCACACCATCATACATGTATGAGTGAAATAACATCACTTGGCAGACACGCTGTAGTACGGGTGCAATAAAAAGAAGCGATCGTTTCCTTACATTTCACGCAAAATATCGTCTTTTTTTAGTACTTTAAAGCAAGGTTATTGACAACGGCGATGTTATTCTTATTTCGAAAACCTCACCAACTCGATCCGAATTACTAGAATCGTGTTCAAGATGACGTTCCTATTGTTTGCCTCAACAGCTCCGACTATTTTCAAATACATGTAATTTAAATATTTTCGCACATTTTCTGTTATAAAACATTAAATTTTCAACATTTGTTTCTTTCGGACAGAGTTTGGACCGAGGTGACTTGATGTTCTCTCTCAGCTATTTGTCCAGCGCTGAGAGGTTAACAGTTGTGGTAGCTAAAGCAAGAAACCTGCGCCACACAGAAGAAGGCAGAATCACCATGGGTATGTAGGATCATTCATTGGTTTACCATTTATTATTGCACAGCGGAGCCTAGTTCTCTGGTCTAGAGGCATCAGAATGCTGTGGCGTCCTGTTGTGTGCCCCTTGGCGTTTTTTGTCTGTTTGCAGAGTAATTGTTGAGGGTGGTTTCTTTCACCTATTGATCTGGCCCCTCCGATATAACCTAAAGTAGGGCGTTATACCCCAATCAATCAATCAAACAAACAATAAGCATAGCTTTGATGTATTTTTTACTTCTGTGTTAATTGATAAACAAAGTCTCGGTGCCCTGGTGCTCTGTGAGGTTAATGGGTATCGGGAAGCCAATTCGTTGTGGTTACCTGTTTGGAGTTTTGTAAATGTATCGTGGTGTCTTATTTGTTGCCAGTGCCGTTGCGGATGGTCCCCCATATAAATTGGGACTCACACGCCGTCATATGACTAGAATAACTATAAGTAGGCCTACAGCGTAAAACCTCAATCAAACAAAACCGGTGGGTGTGTGATGGTCTTGCACAGAGACTATTAAACTACTAACACATTTTCAATCATCAAGATTATGTTCATGCTGTCACACTTAACACTGGCGGATCATTATCTTTCCAACAGCAAAAACACTAAAGTGGCTACACATTATTGTGTAAGAGCCGCAGTCTACTGTTGGAATACAGCGCCGTCATATAAGTGAAGTAACCTTGAGCACTTGGTTAAATTCCAATCAATCAATCAATCAACCAATCAATCGACAGTAGGCGACACACACGAGAAACCCAAAGCCGGCGACTTGCACAAACCCAAAGCCGGCGACTTGCACAAACCCATTATTATACTTATTAACTGTGCAGAAAGTTATTACGATATTAAAACCCAACTGACGAATATTATATCGTTAGGTAAGATACAAAACGTAAATATAACAAACATAGCTGATCATCAAAATGTTGTTGTTTCTCCTAGATCCATACGTGAAGGTTGCCCTCATGTTTGCTGGGAAGAAGCTAAAGAAGAAGAAAACTTCCATTAAACACAATACATCCAACCCCGTGTGGAACGAAGCTCTTGTTTTCGGACTAGGCAACGAATTCCTCAAAAATATCTACCTGGAATTTACCGTTCTACATGACAATAAAATTGGCACTGACGAGTTATTAGGCAGATTACGAATCGGTGGAGATTTGGCCACTGACGAACTTGAACAATGGAACGAAATGATATCCGGCAAAAATACTGTAGCTCGCTGGAACAACTTACACGGTTGAACGAACCACATGTGCAGGCTCAACTCTGTATTGAATGTTGAACAGGCTACCTGCACGGCAAGTTAGAGTCAAATCAACCAAATAGATACGAAAAAGTGTGTAAGACATGCAAAACAAATTAAGTGGACCATCAGACACGTTAATTTAGTTTGAAAGTGTGCTGGATAAAAAATCGAATATTTTCGTACAAACCTTTTTAATACCTTACTCTTGTATTTACGATATGTCGTGTATTGTCGTCTGGTGAAAATCTATCTACCATCACAAATGTTGTATTTAAGAATGTTTCCTGTTTATTCCTATTTATTCCTTTTTTCGAATTTGGACATTGGTCCCTGTGTCACGGCTGATAGATACGTATATCCACACCGGATTAGAACTGACTGTTATATTGTTGTGACATTTGGTTTATCATGTTTGTTATGGTGTATTATTAGTAAACTTAATCCATTGGTTGGTGTGGTAAGTTAACCATTGTTTTTTTATTAATTTCAATTGATAAATTCTTGTTGACAGTTTTCAATTTCTTACATTGTTCTCTGGTATAAATGTCCTCATTAGCATATATCGCTTGTTTTCTCTGTCATGCATGTAGTTACATAATTATATAACAGTGCTCGAACAAGATTAAATCACAAATGGCTTGGCAAGTACGTACATCTTTGCTAATCTGTGATTGACATTATTAGAAAATAAGGCATAAACTTCGAATTGTTGCTGCATGCGGTGTTGAAGTTATTTCGATGCTTTCCATTGCAAGCTAGGCCTAAATTAATTCAGTTCGGATTCTGTTTCGTATTATGCTGTTCGTTATGTACAGTTCTGGTGGATTGCCGGCATAAAGATAGAATACGCTTGAGCATGGCATTAAATACAAATAAAAATCGGAGGATGGCGGTAGATCGGTGGTATCTTATTGGTCACAAGACCTCTCTGAAGTAAATAACAACAGGAAGCTGATTTGCTGCAGGGTGATGCTTTCCCCTATCGGGTGTCTTCATGTTATATATTTAACGAGAGTTCATTCAATGTTGCAAATGCCCAGAACGGTTTTCAAAACCAGATGTATGCTGTGTTATATGTTAGAGATATATGACAGAGAAACATTTGATTAGCTGGCCCTGAACTAAGGGGTATGAGGAAGCCGTGGAGTCGTATATGTAGTATATTCCTTGTTTTGTGGTCCGTTGCCAGTATCGATGAAAGCGGTATTCACCTACTGGACAAAAACGCCGTCATATGAGTGAAAACTTTAAATATGGCGGCATAAATTGGTTCGTCAGTTCTTTTCTGAAGTTAAGACATAAAGTACACTTTATCGCTGACGAATGCAATTTATAGTATTTTTTTTTTTTCATATTGAAAAATTGTACGATCTGGCATGGTGATAGACGGAACAGGGTTGTCCAATGTGCCCTTACGAGAGTAATTAGGCCAGAATAAGAATACAAGCGATCATTTTACAAAATTATGTTTGTGTTAGTGAATTATATCCAGGCAAAATCTCGGAATATTTCCATCTATCAATGTTGTCCTGTCTGTTCTTTTAACAATATCCGGTTGTTATGTGTTAGAAATATTCCATCCGTCTTCTCACCCATGGTGCTATATTTTGCCCCATCTGTTCTATCTGTGTGCGGTTTAGTTGTGTTATAAACATTAAACCAGATACTTTCTGGAGTATGCCTCTGTTGTTGACTGCTTTAGTGTTTAATACCAATTTGTCAAGAAGTTCTGACATATGTTTACTATGAAAGCCTTCTACAATTACCCTGGTATCCAGATACAGTACAGCTGAACGGACCATGCTGTGTCGTATTGCTCTTTGGGTTAAGTGGTAGTTTCCGGCGTCTGGTCCTCTAAATTTGCACACTGTCACACTACACAATTCGCTTTTTTGCATTCGTTAAAAGTTTATATAACCTTCAACGTGAAGCGAACAAATATTCCACGTAAATGTTGGGTTTTCTACATTTGTTATTATTGGCAAATCAGGTTTTCGTCGCTTCTTGTCGTGTACGCACACCGTACAATTATTTTCTTTAGAGAGTGTCTTCACTCATTGGCCAAAATATTGTTCAAGCAATATATTTACATCATGTGTGATGTGTGTAGCGCTGTCATTATGCAGTTCATTAATGGAACAGTAGACTGCAATAATATGTCATGTATACCGATGTACAATACAAACAAGGTTTTTAGTTTGTATAATAATTTCCTTTACTGTCAGTGTTATCCTGTCGATAATATGAGTAGGAAATCAAAAACACTGGACCGGGAACGACCTTCCAGGGTCACTCAAAATAAAGCTCACTCAAATCAGTTTTCTCAGGTCAAGATAAACTCGGACCACGGTTTGTGGACAAAACAACATGTATGGTACAGATGGATTTGGCATGATTTTTATTCGTGTGGGAACCCATGATGTTGTGATATTATCGTGGGAAATATCAGATCTCAATATAATGCCGACAGTTTAGCAATCACAGCATGGGCAATTCGTATGGTTTGATCACAATACAAACCCCAGTTGTGAGATAAACGAATTGTTTAAGGAATTTTTTACTGTTATAGATCTCGTATGGATCCACCGTGAGCCATCTTTCGTTGGACAGTAGTGCAATCCGATAACGCGAGATCTCGTATGTATGACGAAAACAAGACTCGATCTCTGAGACCTTGTGGGGAACTGTTTGGCCATATTTTGTTGTTCAAAGATTGACCTATGAAGTGCTGTAACCTGGGTTAGAAATTGTCCATAAAAATTGACTCGTATACGAGACAATTTTTCTCAAGAGAAAAACTTGTAGTAAACGTAAGGGACGTACCATGTGCATTACATGCCATACTCCGCTTAACTTGGTCGTTTTCAAAATGTCTCAAAATGGCCTCTGAGATATATTATGTCCTCGTCATGCATAGTAGATCTCGCGAGATCAGATTGGCAGTAGTGTTTCTCCACAGCTGTGTTTTCCTTCTGGTGGTCATTCGATGTGTGCAAATGATGTAGATGTTACATATTTCAGTCATATTTATGTCAGAAATTGGTTTAAATCTATAAAATCCGTCATATGAATTACTCACGAGGATCGTAAACGATGTTATGCGGTTGTGTTACAACAAAAATGGTGCGCATTAGTTATTGTCAGAGGAGATGAATCAAAAAATGTTTGTGTATAATTTCTATTATCTACGATTTTTTTTCTTACATTTTGAATAAATTATTCACTTATTTGTGTGAAACCTTTTGTGTTCATCCTAACGTCTCCATTTCACATCTATTCCTTTCATTGTTGACCAAGATATATCAAGTTGTTATAAATCTATCCCTTTTACACCTTGTATTTAAATGCACCAAATAGAAATAAACTATTTTCAACTCCATTTGTTTTGATGTTGTGCATATTTATTTTATAGATGAAATTTAGGAATTGTCATGATTTATCTTCTTATTTCTTAGTTGAAAACAAAAAAAAACTTATTTGCTGTGTTGCTCTTTGAGCTTAGGTGAAGCAGACTAGAGCTTACAAATTCGCCTCCTGCGTTTTTCCTGTGTTGCCAGTATTAATTTGGGGCCGAAGATTTTCTTTTAACCTTTCCTGTCGCATTATATGTTGACAAAACTCCTGATCAGCCCTATCAGTAATATGGAGCGAAAAAAGACTCACCAGACTGATGATTGACCAGATTGTGATAGACGAACGAATCACAAAACCAATCGTGCTTGTCTGTGGGCCTTGGTTAGTAGTGGACGTTCAACCGGTTTCCTGGCGCGATATCTAGCGGTTTGAGGCGATTTATGTATGTACGTTTCTTGTATGTACAAGCCTGCACAGAGGAGCCGTGCGTACAGGTGAACGTCTCAGTGGGTAGACGCGTCATACTTTTCCGTTTAAATTTCCATCGTCTGCCTTATCGTGAGAGATCCTCTACATCATTGGTTACCTGATGTTTTCTGAGTCAACGTTTACCATTCAGTTATTCTCCATCTTTCTCGCTCACTAAGTCTTATTCGCAGTGGCAGCAATGGGACGCTAGAGACAAATACTGAGGTACTTCTCAAACTGTTACCCGGCCGTGCGTGACTACCCAGCATTGAAAGTGGAAATCGATTATTGACCATGTATCAGTGTGGTAAAATACAATATGTTGTGTGCAACCCTTGATTTAACTAACTCTAAATCAAAGTGCAACAAAGTGTGACATGGGTGGCGGCAAGCAAACTTTCTTTCTCTACATTTATAAGACATAACTATGTCTTGTTTATGCAGCATTTAGAAACTGGATACATACAAAAAAAACATGACTAAGATGGATTTTCAACTTCTGGGTAAATAACGCAATATACCCAGATGTTGAAAATCCATCTTTGTCGAGTTTTTGTAACATAAATGTATATATCCCAATGGGTATTATTGTGGTGTCGTCCGTTCGTCCCTCCGATACCCCAATAATTCCGAAGAAAATTGCCCAATACTTCGCAGACAGCGAATAATCAGAATCTTCGCGAAAAAGAGCTTCGGTAATGGCGTTTAGAAGTTGAGCTACTCAGACAAGATATATAATTCTAACAACGCAACGTTTCAATGTCTATTTAGACATGGTTAGCACGCAAGTCTGCTTGAAAGCGACTTACGAATAGTCATCGAATCTTATAATATAATAGAAATGGGTGAAAAAAAAAAATAATAATTTTTTTTTTGCAAAAACGATAGTCCTGAACTCAGGACTAATGCAACTAATGCAAATTTGGGAAAAACATACCACACCAACCAATATCAGAAAAACATAGAAACAAAACATGAGAACATTAATCTGGTATGAAATTCACTAATTCTGTTTACCAGTTCGTAGACTTATATAGACTTGTAGCTTCAAAACACGTGCTTCAGGGATCTGTTTAAATGATGCAACACGTTAAAAATACGTTTTGTGTCTAAACTAGCGAAAAAAGTCCCAGCAACTCCTGAATACATCAGGCCTTGTTTATAAACCAAACTATACCAAATATCAAATATTTTGGTTAAGTCTTTTGGCTGAACTCATTCAACAAAAATGTGGTTTTCAGCTCAATTTGACAGCTCATGCTAAACTATTCGTGTTATGACAACAATGCCTCTTCTATGGTGGCCATTTCGCGTTTTTTTGTTTTCGCCTCCCTTTTTTTTTGCATCGAAATCAAGAAAACACGAAATTAATAAATTCCTGGCCACGAAAACACGAAAATAAGAAATATTTCGTGGCGAAAACGCGAGAATAAGAAAACAAGAAAGTAAGAAATATTACGTGAGTGCCCTTTTTGTGCCATCAAGATTTCGTGGCGAGAATACGATAAACTTCGTGGCGAAATAGTTCGCGGCGAAAACGAGAAAAAAATCGTGGCAAAAACGCGAAAAACTTCTTGGCGAAACATTTCGCGGCGAAAACGAGAACAACTTCGTCGAGAAAACGAAACTTGGCGGTTTGAAGGAATGCGCAAGCGTCAAAATGACACATGTGTCCGCCCAAACATTGAGAGATGGACGAGAAGATGTTATTTACGGAGTTTTAACGCTTGCGCATTCCATCAAACCGGGAAGTTTTTCTTTCTTTCGCCACGAAGTTTATCGTATTCTCGCCACGAAAACTTGGCACTCAAGCTATATTTGTTACTTTCTTGTTTTTTTATTCTCGCTTTTTCTTAGTTTCTTTTAATCGCGTTTTCGTGTTTTCTTGTTTTCGCCTCTCTTTTTTCGCAGCGAAAGCAAGAAAACGCGAAATGGCACAAATCAGCCACCATACTCTACATATTTATACCGCTTACATAACGTCAGAAAGACGAAAACATTTGCATTTTTGATTGAATTTACATTTTTTATAGGGCGTTCTACTGATTACATACCGAAAAAAAGTTAAGTTTTAATGAAACATTAAAATCGCCAAATTTGCAAATTTCCTACATTTAAAACGGCTATACCTTGCCCCCCGAAAGTTAAAATCACACAATTTCTCGCGAGACATTTGCCCCTTGTTTGTTGGCAATGGTGACACGGGTCCTTCGAAGTTTTTGAATAGCATTACGTCTTATTACATCAGTAGATGGTACGGCGCAAAGGTCATATCAAACGTACAACTAAATTCTGCTTTTATTTATTCATATTTATTCATATGGAAACCGCGTTTAAAAATAATGCGTTTCATTTCACCACGGTAAAACAATGATGGCATGTTTACAATGATGTCATGCTGTTTTAAACTCATTTGGTTTAAAACTATCATGGACAAATTGTCAATTGTGGGATATTTTTTGCCGTCACCATAAATAATTAAAAAACAACAAACACTGTGGAAGTTTGAATAAATAAACTGCCAAAATAGTGATCGGAAGTAATCTGTTATCTGTGTTTTGCGTATTCAGTCTTTGGACAATTCTGAATAAATGAAGTGACAACATACACTCTTCAAAAAAAGAAACGCAAAACCCAAATATCAATGTAAATTTGATGGTATTCAAGGACGTGTAGATC
>JAVFBZ010057808.1:0-10799 GCA_032466195.1 Katharina tunicata | reverse complement strand
ACCCCCCCCCCCCCCCCCCCCCCCCTTTAAACAAAAAAAAAAAACGAAGCAAGAATGAGGCGATATGAGTTAACAATATGAGTCTGTGACTGTTTTAAATGATAAGAAATGTTATTCAATCTAACTATCCGTCAGGAATACATAAACAATTATACAGTGAACAATTTTCTTTGTACTATTATCTTTGTTTTAGTGATGAGGTAAACATATTTATTACAGGCAATGCCTATGTTAACGTTTCCCCTTCTTTGGCGCTAAATTACAATGAGCCAATATAAACCTTTGTCAGTGTTGATGTTGTTACAGATGTGAATGTTGTTATTACACAGACTCTGGTTGTATAGAAATTCTCGATTGCCTTAATATAGAGAGTTGTGCCATGACGTAATATCAATCGACAGCTGGCCTGTCACTATGCTTGGATGTTGACATAGATGTGAGCAATGTCGATTGTTAAGGCTGGCTGGACAACAAAGAGGCTATACGATGGTCGATATAAACTGGCGATGGATGCGGCTTCCTTATACATCTTCTTATGATTTAATCGATATTTTAACTTGTGTTAGATGTCAACTTGGACGTTCCTATAAATCATATGTCCATTTTAAATTGACAGTTCTGTTTCTACGCTACTATTGGTTAACTCAGAGCAGCTCTGTCACAACAAATCAATAGATAAACATAGGGAGTGCAAATTATTTTACATGACGCATAAGTAATACAATAAGCAATGGAATAGGGCCATGTTTTTGCTGTATATTTGCTCTGTATCTCTCTGTTTAAATAAAGGATGATAACAGATTGAAGTCAACGAGGGACAGCCACCACAATGCACGTCTTCTTGTCCGTTCTTTAGAAGTCAAACAATTTCTAAAATACACTTTGCGTAAGCCTGATGTTGGCAAAGTATAAAGTAAATAAAGACAATTTTGAGTTCGCCTGGTGCTTGCTGTTATTTTATGAAGGACAACAGGTGTAAATTCAATGAAACATTCACTATAAAATAGCAAAACTTTGTTTTTCTTTTATTAATTGGCGTTTGTTGTTTATTTTCTTTAGAACATGGTGTTTGTATAATAGACTATAAGTGATGTTGTATGTCTTGAACACAACACAGCGTGGTATTAAAATTAAGAAAGGCAAACAAACAAAGGTTTCCCACCAAGTCACAACCTTGTTAACGACTCAGACGAGAAGTGAAACACTCCACTAGCTTTAGTATGACTCACGTTGTTAAACAGGCTAATCAATTTAAACTGGGTCATATAATCCTATCACAATTCATCTTATTAAGAAATGCCAACTCGGAAAAAAATCACCAGCGCAAGTTGTCAGAACAGGTTTTTTATTCGGAATGTTTTCACTTCGGTTGTAAAGGAAAACAAATTAAAACATTATATTTTCATTCGCCAAGCCCGGTTATAATTAGCGGTGTTGTTGATTTTTATCCACAGGGGAATTTGTCTATTAGATTGTATGGTACTAATTTGAACTCTGGACGCCTGAAGCTTAAATAACTTGCATGTTTTATAGTCTGATGAGCCAGTATGCATGGTTAAATGTAAGTAAACAAAACAAAATCATTTTAAACCTCGTTGAGGTGTTCTTTTGATGAGACTTACTAGTGCATGTTTTTTAAGGTTGAGTTCCAGAAAGTTACATTGATATAGCTTTAGTAAGTTATTTTCCTAAAGAACCCTTAATTGAGTTGTTCTTACATAATCACAAGTGTTTAATTATTACTTAACTCGGATATCTGATTTCTGTATTAATTTTATGGGTTGCTTACGTCGTACTCATGTGTCTGTATTTCACTTATATGATGACTTTTTGTTTGCAGTGTATGGTGGAAATCCGTGAAGAAACATCGGAAAAGCCATCCGGCGTTATTTGCACCCAGCGCACGGACATCTTTCGTTATATAACTAAGATAGTTACAACGATACGAAACTATATACCGGGCAGAGTAACGGGGACAGCAGCCCAACATTCAAACAGATAAACCAGATCAGCCCTTTTGTGGCTGCCTGAT
This sequence comes from Katharina tunicata, assembly GCA_032466195.1. Lineage (NCBI taxonomy): Eukaryota > Metazoa > Mollusca > Polyplacophora > Chitonida > Mopaliidae > Katharina > Katharina tunicata. Next base: position 8,767 of record JAVFBZ010057808.1, on the reverse strand, counting down.
GCTTGTCGCTAGATTAGCCTATTATTCATCTATCTTCTCATTCAATGACTATTATTGATTAATAAACGAATTGCTTCCATGCTAAATGAATTATTATTTAGTGGACATTAACAGCTCTTCGTCCGTCGGCACATTTTATCATTGTGTCGATAGTTTTTGAGCGATGGTAGATGTATTGAAATTGCATCCTATTGCCGAAAACAAATTTAGAACTAACAGGCTGAAAAAAACTTTGTTCCCAACTAGGACTTAACCTGTCAATTAGAACGTGTTAACCGAAGAAGAAGTGGGACGGTCAACTAATTTGAAGTAGGCGTACTCAAGAAGGTGGCTATTTTATATTCATTAATACTTGTACACATGACAGATTAGTGTAGAAGATGTGAAAAGTCTCTCCAACTCTTGACCATAGCATTGTGACTCTGATGGGAACTGACAACTAGTGAACCCACACAGGTGACCCTACTGGACTATTCTCTACAACACAATGCAAGTCAGTCTACTATAATGCGTCGCTTCTTCGGCACTTTATTCGAACCATCGCTCTAATACGTTGAGAAGGGATGAAAGTGACAGGATAGAAGTTCAAACGCGAGCTTCTATGGCAATTTCATGATATGAGAGAATTGCCACAAACTGGAGGTCAAATTGAAACGGCCTTTGTTGTCCTGAGCAAAAGCTCCCACTGGAGACCCCAAAGACAGTTTTTCAATGAATTGTCCAGTTAGCGAAGTATGCAGAGCGGCACGTGCTTGGATTATTATCTCGACTGATTAAAAGCCTGGTCAGATTTTAACTGCGTATGGTCAGGCGTGTTGTCGGGTACTTCCCATTGACACGGTCCATTGGATTTCTGACCAGACCAAACAAACCACGACCATCCCTGACGGCAGATGTTTTCAATGACCATGTAGAATACCTAACCACCACCTGACGGTCCGCGGGTCACTCTGATATCAGTCCGCACACTTTTTAAAACCATTAATCATACCAGCTGATTTCCTAAACGAATACATATTTATTTAAATCATAGATTGTCGAAATACGTTTACAGGACATGATTTCTGTACAAAATTGCAAATAAAGTATAATCCAGGGAGAAATAAACAATTTATTTTAAAAATTATTTATGTACTCTCGAGCGTATTTCGTCAACATCTTATATTTTACGATTGTACGTAGCAGCAGTAAAAGCGGGCTGATCGACAGAGTACACCTTATAAACCTATTTGTGTACCTTTTAATGTTTCAAGGCTGGAATAATGGAGAAAATGTTTTGATCTTATATTTTATATCATAACCGTACTTATATCAATTTAGTGCATGTTCTGTGTATACATTTCAAATTCTATATTTATGTTCATATATAGTTTAGATAAACCAAATCCAATTTAAAATGTTAACCTGCATCTTGTTATTGATACCAACTCTGTAATTGGGCCCTGTGGGTTAAAAAAAAAACACCTCCGTGTAAGACTCTGATTTACAGATGGTTTACAATTATGCGCTCATTTTTGTTAAATATTTGTGACCTTGACCTGTGACCTGTGACCTCGAAATTTATCAACTTATACCTTGGTGCATCAGGAATTGTACAAAACGCACACAAACAGCAATTTTATATATCTTTTTCCTGACAAAAGGAGAGACAGACAGACACAAACACGAGTGAATACAGGAACTATATTGATTGGTTGGTTGGTGTTTAACGCCGTGCTCAAATGTATTTCACTTATATCACGGCATGCTTAGTTTGACAGCATGAATGTTATCTGGAAACATACTGACTATAAAGCACTAAACTATAAAGCAGAAAGATAAAACTCCCCGCACGTGTTACTGTTCTCGGATGTTGGAGAAAGGCAGGAATTCCTGGCTCACTATCCTTATGATTCACGGTTATTACACAAATGCAACTGAAAAGACTGTTTAGGCGTAAGTAATATTATTCATGTTTGGAATTATTGTCGCCGTAATTTGGACGTTATTCCTTTGTAACAGAAATCAGACCTATTGATAAGTTTAGTGTGCGTTGAACTCTTCAGTTGAACCCAAGACTTGAAAGCCACACGGCAGCGTCACAGATGTGACTTTACCTTGGATACCTAACTGACATTATTTGCTCATGAGCAACCAACTCACAGAGCAAAGCTATCCCTGTTATGATTGTTTGCTTACACAAGAGAACAATCAATGCATACACGTTTGCTGTATGTATTTCATTCAATACATTGTGTGCGTTAGAAACAGAATTGATCATCAAGGAAAACAAAGTATCGCATACCTTATAGATACGTGTGTCGTTTACCGTTTAATTGATAAAATATATTTATTTACAACAAGGATGTTTTCTGATTATATAGCCTACTAGCATTGTTAATGGTCGCTTAGTGTGTAAGGGCCACGTTAAGAATGACAACAAACGCTTAGTTTCGTTTTACGCCATACTACTGAAGCTTTATTAACGGCGGTACCAGTGTTAACGACCCCCCCCCCCCCCTGATTAGATTTGGTAGGTTTCTTGTCGTACGTTCGATCGTGTGTTATCAAGAAGCCCTTATATAGACACACGTTTTTTTTCTAGTTATTTGGCAAATCGTTCCTAAAATGCATTCGATAGAAGAAAAAGAGTATTGCCATGAACACTTTATCAACTTTTCACGACTCACTATAAAAACAGCTTGCTTGTAATGCCACAAAAGTGGACTGATGATAGGCAACATGCACCTAATATTTTGCTAAAGTTCAACCTCCATAAAGCTTAAAATAACTATGTGATTTACTTATTTGCCACTCGTTTGTTCATGAATTGTTTACATGTGAGGGGTTCTATGTGTTACCAGTAAATAATGCGTTTTACGACGCTAGTTAAGTAATACTGGTTGGATAAATCAAGCGTCTATACCCTCAATATTTTGTTTGACATAGATACTTAACATTTCAATGACAGGGTTAGTTTCTGATTCTTAGTTTACTGTGCGACAGGCAAATATAGCTATGGCAGATATATTGACTAGGATTTTTAATGGCGAGGCTGGGCGTGGGGTGTATATTCTGGGAGGTGTCACCATAGGTGCTATCACTGCTGGTACCGTCTACCTTGTTCTGAAACGAGTGTATACCAAGTTCATGATGGCCGGAGAGACAGACCGTAGTTCACTAACAGACACTGATGTTATATATTTGTTTATTCCGCCCAGACTGGGTGTCGTCCCAAACATTTCTCCTTTTGCTCTGAAACTAGAATCATGGTTTAGGCTTGTTGGTTTGCCATTTAAGGTATGTTATTAGCCCAGGCCAATAGGCCTATATCATTATAAATATAATGAATATCACTAATATCTAAGCAGTAAGTGGGTCGCCATTGGTCAGGTGAGGTTCCCGCGTGGGTGATCGAATACTGACTCGATATTTTCCACCGACATCTACACCCCGGCATGGTTTGTAGCTTCCATATGCCCAAAACTGTTGCCGTATATTGTAGTTCTTTTGTGATCAAATAGAAAAGAAATTATACGTGTAACCAGCATGTAGATATAACATGCTAAGTTCTTTGCAGGTCATTTAAAACTTCATTCTATATACTCAAATGGTGTACGGGATTTTGAGAGAGTCTTGAAGGTCGTACGCCCTTACCTGCAGGCGAAATGGTGTCACCGCTCATATATGCCTATATAGTAAGGCAAATATATTTTATGGTGCAAACTATCTGTCAACTTCAATAAATTTGGAAAACAAAATGTGTCATTACCTGTGAGACTGACCAATCAAAACACAAGGAGTTTGGTTGACGGATAATAATCAATCTTATTCTCTGTCAACCAAATTCTTCAAATTTTGATTGTTGGGGTGGTAAAAAAAACGCACTTCCCTCGAGTTGAAAAAATAGGTGGAATTGTCATGCTACATTTGTTGTAGTAACCAATTCACTGAAGTAAATCTATATAAAATGTTGTGGGTCAGATATATAACTTCATTTCATACTTTTGTACCGGTTCTGCTTTGCTAGGGTTACATTTTGTGTTCTTCATTGTATTTTTATGTGCAAGAAATACACAAATAAATCAGGGCACAAAACGTTCTTACAGTAGCTATGTGGCTTACCATGGAAAACAAGAAATCGTACAAGAAATTTAATACTGGTAGCAGTTTGTTACGAGCTTGGTCGGGTCTGTCGCTTGACTATGACTTTGTTTTTTGTTTACCTCCCCTTTAATTGGCGTAATGATATCGGGAACATCTTTTCAACAGTCCCTTTTTGTGTGAATGTGCAGCTTCATTTGCTGTTTTTGATGTCACTGTAAACCGACAGCGTTGTCAAGATGCCGACAAACCAGGGGAAGTAACTGGGATAGAAACCAAGTTTTTACGAAGGCACACTTTAGTAGTGTTAATAAATGATTATCTCAGGCAGGTTTGGGGGATAACAAATATTTCATGGACGTTTTTCGCAGGGTGTGCACACATTTAGGAGCATCTAAAGAAGCCCCTGCACCCTGCGGAAAGCATTAATAACTTCTATTATGCAACAATGGTGAACAGCCATATTCGTTGCTACAGAGTAACTAACCATCACCAAGATGGAAGAGATAGCCTGCTTACTACGAAAAGTGTTTAGGTCGACAACCGGGGGTAGACCTCAGATTCATACACCGAATATCAAGTATCTGAACCCTTGTGAAAGGTAAATGACTCGGCGTCATGAAAATGACTTTGTGTGTGTTGTTCAATTACCGCTCATAAGGCTAACAGCAACATTTGAGCGAAGCGAATTTTATGCTATTGCTACAACCTTCCTTAGGCTGTGTCGGTAACCTTTCAGTGCGGCAATGAATGTCCACTAGTCTATACCAGACGAATTATTTAATAACGGTGTTCGTTGTATAATATAGCGGAATTAAACATGTTCGCTATAAACATGATTCTTATTGGCATTCCAAACAAATGACAGATACAGTGGTTTATTATCTTCAAACAGCGAGAATATATTAAGTGTTTTCTCTTTTTATTTACACAAAATTCATTTTCGTTTTCTTGAAATTCATTTCATTTTCGAGTTTTTCGTGTTTGTGTATTTTAAGGGAGTAGATATGTTTTTGTCTACTCTATTCTATCAAGATTGGGCTTATATCCGTTGTTGTTAGAAAACTTTGCAAACTCTCGCTTGGTGTACTAATGTTTTTGAAAGTTACGGCTTGTCTTTCGGCATGTTTCCACCATTATATTGTGTTAGGCTCTGCTTGTGTTCGGTTAACCAACTCGGAGGGCTGTTAACATACATCTATTTCTTCCACCTTTATTCCACTATCTGTGAAAGTGTTTTGGGTCTATTATCTGCACTAAACAAGGATATTTGTATTCCAACCAAACTTATAATGCTGGTCATTGTCATTTAACAGACAACTTTTATTTCCTATTTCAATTTCGATGACAGGTGGTTGAGACTCTTCTACCCTCCGCAAATGAGCAGTTTCCATATATTAAACTGAATGGAGAAGATATAGCGGACACCAGATTTATCGTGGAGAAAGTTTCAGAACATTTCGGCAAACCAATGTATCCTTTGTTAAAGGCTGAAGAAAGGGCTGCATCTGTGGCTTTCTCAAGGATGCTCGAGGAAAATACGTTTTTGTAAGTTGATAGCTCTCATTCTATCCATTTGAAGTACAGATAAATGGCGAAACGCCTGAAATTTGTTCCATTATCTATTTATAATTTCATTTGGAATGCAAGCATTTCTTGAAATTTCGATTGTCTTTTGCTATATATAGCTAGAAGAAGAACCAAAATGGCAGCACGTTTATCAGGAATCCATAGGCATATCTTTAATTCTTAGCGATTTTGTGTGTTTTGATAGTTTCTAGAATGCTAAACGATAGCTATTCACGACAGCAGAGCTACACGCTGGCAAGAATATTCCTATCTATTATTATATTTGATCTATCGGATGTGGCTGGACAAAGAGTATACCCTTCTTGATACGCCAATCAATATTTGTGTTTATTACACTGACTATTAACATATTGAAAGAAAAATGAATTATGAGTTAAACAGTGCACACATTTGTTATTGACATGCTCATTCACTATAAAACATTAAGAAATATAAATTGTCTACAAGTAGAGATGGGATGAAGCTCCAGTTTTCATCCATTCAATTAATTTTATCTTCTTCTTAAAGTAGTTTAAAAGCATTTCGAAGTTGAGGTAAGAACAAAAGACATCCTTTGTGGATTTCAACTTCTCGTTTATTCTTGACGCGTCGTGATCGCTTATACCCATGCAAATCATTTTATGTTCAGATTATCAGTTTTTACAATTGATACATAGGATTCCCAATGTGTGCGTGCATTGATACAAGCACATCTATATAAATATTGCGGTATTCTTATTTCGCCTTTTCTGAAATATAAAAGAGAAGAACATTACATTAAAAACAATTCCAGTCAATGTCTAACAACTAATCCTGTCTTGAAAATTAATATATCAAACATAACAAACCGTGTGACAAAATGTGCTTAATAGAAAGTTTTAGAATTGTTTAAATGATTTCAACCGGAGTTTTTAGATTGGCAGAGCCTAAAATGACGGAAAGGAAGGTGGGGGTGTCATTTTTCCTGTGACCAATCTAATATCGGTTAAAAAATGTGAAACCGTTGGCGTCAGGCTACTTTTTCATAGATTATAGCCGCTGTTACACAGGCATCGAAAAGGTGAACTTAACTGAACCGGCTCTGATCCGCATCAGAGCTGGCTTTTTTTTAGTTCGCCCATTTAATGGAGGCTTGTGGTTACACCCCACTTTTGACAGCCCTGCCAGCAAGCGTCGCGGGAATCTTGACACATTGTCAGCTAGCTTGAGTGAGCGGCTACACAATGAAAACACGTCACGGCATTCCAAGAAAACGTCACGGCATTCCAAGAGATTCCCAAGATTATTGTATACCCATCAAATTTGTTGGGTCAAAAAATGCGGACTATTCTAATCCGGATCAAATTTAGTCCACCTTTTCTGCCGTGTAAACGCAAACCAAAATCTGATCCGGATCAGAGCTCACTCAGACCCACCAATTTTTAACCGTGTAACCGGTGATGCTGATTTTGAACACGCCGCTGAACATGGGACTTGCTTATTTAGACGCGATGTCCAAGAACAAGAATTTGGGGGTAAACTGTAACGTGAGTGTTACTATCGATTAAAACACCATCGCAAGGTTGTTCATGTATGAAAGCTTTGTGTGAAACGACATGCGCGCCAACTACATTTGAAAGTTGTAAAATAAAAACGAGTCAGTGCCACTTAAAAGATTTTATTGGTTGAATCTGACCAATTTACAGAAACTGACCAATCACAGTGTGCGAAGCTTTATCACACACTTAACAACCAAATATCCGATGCCTAGTTGCACAGATATTTGCTAATTTACGCATAAATATTATTATTTTCCGCTAACCAAAGTACTATTATTTTGGCGGGTGGTTGGGTGGGAGCCTCCTGTGCCCTGGTGCTCTCTGAGCTAAGGGGGCCAGCATGCCGATTTGTTGTAGTGTCCTGTTTTGTTAATGTTATGTAAATGCTTTGTCCTGTCCTGCATGTTGCCAGTGTCGTTAACGGCGGTTTCCTTCGCCGATTGGGCTGACACGACGCCATATAAGTGAAATAACCTTGGATACGGCGTTAAACCTCAATCGAACAAACTATTGTTTTGATTGGTCGCTTTGCCCTGCATGAAAAACAGGTACCACCCGGGAGTTGAAACATCTCATAGGTGAAAGAAGAACACCATTTGAGGAAAAGCGGAACCTTTGCTAATAATAAATTTATCCTGGACGTTTTTCGCAGGACGTGAGGACTTTCATGACTTAGCTTAGACATTGATTCGCTGGCGATTCTGAGTGTACGAGCTTTTAGGCGACCATTAAAATTGGTGCACCGTTGACAAACGACGATAACTTATTATATAACCATAAATGCAATGTATTGAATTGCCGAATGGTGTTTGCTAGCCTAAATTAAACAACAGATAATACAAAATACATATACTTACATCTGGTTCTGTCCAGATAGTTGGAACAGAAAAATCGCAACAGTTCTACAAAATTAAATATCTACCCCGGGTGAAAATAGTGTTAAGTTGAATTAATATTGAAACTAATAGAATCGTTTCAACTGCAGTACCTTTTTTGAAGTTATTGAAAATCAAGTCAGAAAACACCGTAAGTAGTATGCGTTTCGGCCGAAGTATTATATTGTCCGTTTGGTGAAAAAATATTACATTTATTTCTGGTAAACTATTTTGATTGTTTTCATTCATTATGCATACTAGTTTTGTACAATTTTCAGACTCTTACAGCTTTATTACCACAAAGTTTTATTTTATTTGAGTAGAATAATAAAGCAACTTAGATACGCGTCCCAAAATAAGGTATTTGGTGTTATTACACAATCACATGAATAATATACATTTTTCTCAATAAGTAAATGTTAGAGGCTTTACGTTAATTCCACCCCTAGTTTTGTAGGATAAGTGAAAGTTTGAAAATAACCGAAAATATACCGTCAGAATGTATAAATTAGGATGTGTCCGGTAATTAGACTCCCAATAGTAGCCAATATAACTCCCAATTGTCCATGTGGTTGTTTGGTGTGTTGATAGGTATATAAACTAGTGTCCAAAAGAAACGATACCGCATGTTTGCAACGACATAAAATAAAAACTAAACAATGCAGAAGTTTAAGTTTGGTGTTATTCTTTTGAAAAATCTTT